>CM076569.1:701773937-701915335 GCA_034641835.2 Pinus albicaulis
TTTTTATTTAAAACATGTGTAAAATGTTTCAAATTTTATATGCGAGCACGATAGTATATATTATATAGTTTTCAACCTTTGAATAGTTTTCAAACTATAGGGGCGGTGTATTTAAATAACGATATGTTTAGACCAATGGGTTTGTAGGGAAGGGTTTTATTTTGCACACATGGGGATATTTAACATTGGTATTAAACTTAAAATAATGGGTTTTGGGGGTTATTTTAAATATAATGGAATTAATAACTACAGGAGGGTGTAGTTAGGATTTTAATACACTAAGTTAGGTGTTAATATGAAAAGGGTAGTGAAATGGAAACAAAACACATATTAATCTCTAAGTAAAATGTAAAAATAAAGCATTGCTCATTTTTATTGTATTACTTCACTTATACTTAGGTTAAATTCTTTTTTGAGGGTTTATGAATGATTTTCAAGGTAATGAAGTCAATTATTTTAGGGTTACAATTTTACTAAGTAAAAAATGTTTTTTAGTTAGGAAAAAAGGGATTATGATTTATGAATGAGGGGTAAATGCTGATCATTGAAGGTTTAAGGTTGGAATTCAATATTTTTAAACGACCAGTCATCGAGCCTTGGGTCCAGTCCCAACAAAAGTCAGAGAAATGCTCTGAACCTTTTTTACGGATAGTTTAGAACACTGAATACTTGTAGGGGAGGGGAAATTAGTGATTTTTCCCGATGATGTCTTATTTACATGATTGCTCAACTGCTTTCTACCTACCCGTGCTTATTTCTAACATTTTTTCTTCATTTTTGTAGGTGCATTTAAGCTTGCAACTTTAAAACATTTTTCTTTCAAAGCATAAAACTATCTAAGTCTACCTTATTTCATCTGAGGGCTTAGATTAAATTGTTGAGCTCCTCATTATTCTCTACCTATCTACTGATTTTTCAAGTTTAAACTATTTGTCAAATCTTTATTCACTATCTAAAACATGAAATTGAAAACATGAAAAGTTAAGATTAAACTGTTTAACTGATCATGGATTATGGCACTTATTGACACTCTCCACATAATCATTATTCTTGAAGTAAAAGTAAAAGTAGTGGCATTTGATCTTGCTCACTTTCAGGTCTTATTTTCATCTCTTTTTTCTTTTGGGGTTTATATTTTTCTAAGTCCTTTGATCTTTCTTTTAGGACTTTTTACCCTCTGTTTGATTTTTTATTATTTTTCATTTTTTCAAAATATGGGAAAACAACTTGCAGAAAGCAAGGTACGTACATATTTACAAGACTATCAAAGTCAATTCAAAATATATGAACCCTATTATTATAGGACCCTAACAGTGGCTCCACATGGGGATGGAATTTCCTAGTGAAATGTCAAAAACTTTGAGACTAGTAACCTTTGGGATTTGACTATGATGACCCTGTAAATGTCTTCTGATATCTGCAATTTATTCATACTTATGATATTTACCTCTCAAAGCTTAGGGCCTTCTCTCCAGGCTTCAACTTTGTTAGGGAAACAACCAGTCCAATCTAAACTCTGCAATGTATACATACAATGATCAAAGTGAATAAAAACTAACTATTTGTTAACTTAGGAGAGTAGTAGTGCTTCAGCATTCTACCATATACTGGTCCTTCTTGTAGATCTGTTCCATCCATTTCTTTCAAAAAGAAAGCATTATTACCTCTATATCCATAAATCACATAAGGTTCTTTCCACAGAAAATCAAATTTTCCATGTTTACCTTTGTCTTCTCTTCTAGAATCTCACTTTAACGCTTTATCTCCAATGTAGAAATCATTCTCTTTAGTCTTTTTATTAAAAAAATTCTTGTTCTTATCCTAAATGACTTGAGATTTGATATAAACTTCTTCCCTTGTTTGTTGCAAGTGAATGGTTTGATTGATCCTTCTTTGAATGTCATTAGTTTCAACTTGTAACTCTTGGATAATTTTCATCACTGGTACACCTAGGGAGGATGGAAAAACAACATCCATTCCATAAACAAGTTGGTAAGGGGAAGTACCAATGGATTTTTTAGTAGTAAGTCTATCTGCCCATAAAACATTGACTAACTTCTTATTACAAGTCTTTTTATTGTATTCAAGTAACTTTTTTATGATGTTTACAAGGCTCTTGTTTGAGGATTCAGCTAGGCCATTACCTTGGGGGTAATACGCAGTAGAATGAACTAAGTTAATACGGTATTTGTGGAAAAAGTCAATCATTTTCTTGGATTTGAATGTTGCTGCATTGTCAGTAATTATCTTTTGGGGACATCCAAATCTTGAAAGAATGTTACTTTCTAGGAAGGAAATAATGACAGTATCTGTGGCTTGTTTGGAGGGTATGGCTTCAATCCACTTGGTAAAATAATCAGTGGCTGTCAAAATCCACTTATGTTGGCCTGAAGAAGGAGGGTGAATTTCACTGATGAAATCTAAACCCCATTGTTGAAATGGCATTTCAGTTGAAATAGGCTTTAAGGGGAGGGGTAATAATTTCTTCTTACCCTCAAAAATTTGGCACTTATGACAGGAAGTTACATACTTTTTGACATCAACAAACAAAGTAGGCCAGTAAAAACCAACTCTCAGGATCTTGTCTGCAGTAGTTTTCCAATATAGATGTCCTCCATAGTCACTTGCATGAAATTCTTCAAGTATTTTGTCAGCTTCTTCCTTTAATAAAAAATTTAATAAAATCCTACTATGACCTCTCCAAAAAAGTACATTGTCTAAAATACAAAATCTTATTGCCTTTAGTTTTAAGAATCTGGGTTTGGTTCTTGACAATCCAGGAGGAGCTTGTAAGTTTAGGAGTACAAATATGATATCTGTATACCAAGGTGAGTCTGAGAAGGCTTCACTGATCGTTGGAGTCACCATCTCTTCCTGATCATCTACTTGGGCAATAAAATTTATGTCTAGGGCATTACAGTTAGATTCAACCATAAGTCTGGTTAATCCTTGACCTTTGATAAGTTTTGTGGGTTTTATTTCTATGTCATATTCTAAGATAGTGGCAATCCACTTACCTTTTCTTCCATCAGGACCATCCTGAGTAAGAATGTCTTTTACTACAAAATTTGGGACATAGACAATGATATGAGAGTAGAGAATATAAACTCTGAAGTCTTTAATGGCCTTAACCAAAGCTAGGACTTGTTTCTCCATAATGTTGTACTTCAAAGGGGCATCTCTAAGGGTCTTACTAAAAAAAGCGATGGGTTGTTCAAATCCTTGGTCATTTTTCTGCAGTAAAACTATAGCAATGGTGTGTTCTGAAGCAAATGAAAAAATTATGAAATATTTCTTAAAGTCAGGACTTATTAGGACTGGAGTTTTAGTTAAGGCTTGTTTGATGGAGTCAAATGATTGTTTGGCCTCAATAGTCCATTTAAGAACTGAATCTTTTTTAAGCATGTTATTTAATTCTCTAATTATCTCAGCTAAATTAGATATGAATCTTCTTAAAAAATTAATCTTACCTAAAAAGGCTTGTAGCTCTTTGATGTTTCTTGGTGGACTGATTTTAAGAATTGCGTCTATCCTAGCAGGATCTATTCTGATTTCTTCTTTAGAAATTATGTGTCCAAGTAACTTGCCTTATTCTAATCCAAATAAACTTTTCTTAAGGTTTAAACAGATGCCAAATTTCCTGCATTTAATAAAAACTTGTCTCAAATGATCCAAGTGTTCATTATCAGTTTTGGAAAACACAGTAATGTCATCTAAGTAAATTACTAAGAAATAATGTATTTCCTTTGAAAAAGCTATGTCCATAGCCCTTTCAAAGGTTTCCCCTGCATTCATTAAACCAAAAGGCATTTTTACATACATAAAAGTGCCCCAAGGAGTAGTAAATGGTGTTTTGGCTTGATCTTCTCTTTGGACTAAAATCTGGTTGTATCCTGAAAAACCATCTAAAAGTGACATCCCAGAAGAGCCAACTACCCTTTGTAATATATGATCCATTTTAGGTAAAGGGTAATTATCTTTCAATGACACTTTGTTTAGATTCCTAAAGTCAACACATAATCTAATCTCTCATGTTTTCTTTCTTGTTGGAACTAGGTTGGAAACCCAATCAGAATATCTGATTGGTGCAATTATCTGTGCATCATACATTCTTTTCACTTCTTTTTCTATCAAAGGTAATAAAACAGGGTAAATTCTTCTCAAATTTTGTTTAAATGGCTTCTGATATCCTTTTATTGGAATTTTATATTGGATTATGTTGGTATCATAGGATTTGAGATCCTCATAACTCCGGGAAAAAACATCTTGATATTCCTTTAAAAAAGTAATGTATTTTTCATTTTCTTGTTGAGGTAATCTTTTGGAAAATTTGATTATTTTGGGTTTTAACTCTGTTCCAATATTGCATTATTCTATATCAGATCTAACTGGCTCCATTTTAGGTTTTCTAGCTACATCATTTGAGTCAAAAAGATCTTATAAAGGAGCTAAACCTTTGGGTAAGAAATTATCCTTAAGATTCAATATATTTGATTCATCATCAATAATTTCTTCAATCTCTACTTTCTCTAAACTATCTATATCATATTGACTAAATCTAGTTGGTTTATCACACTTTATTCTATTTACATCTAAGTTATTCAAATCTATTTCACAATCCAAATCTTGATCTATAGTACAATCTATGTCTATCTTACAGTTATGAAATTCACCTTCATTGTTCATAAACTTGTAAATCTGTTCATCCTGAGAAAAAAATTGCCAATACTTAAGATTGTCTGGAATTATTGGCCTATGTTTGACTTCAGCAGTATATCTGTGATTCGGTTGGAATGATAAATTGCATGTGCTAGCAAAAGTTGCTAGACAGTGAGCTTGTATATTTTTTTTTCTAGGTATAGCAGCAAACTTACATTCCAATAAATCATCAGTTAAATCTATCACAATGTCTATGTATATGCTTAGTCTAGGATTGTAAACAGAATAAACTCCATTTACTTTTTTTATGATCAACTCTGAATCTCCCATGATTAATATTCTTTTTCCTCCTAAGTTCCTAATGATTTGGAGCCCTAGGATGAGGGCTTCATACTCAGCCATATTATTGGTATATTTGAAATTGAGCCTAAAAGCATGGCCTTCTGAGTGATTTGTCTCCATATTGGTCATCCAAACTCCTGCTCCTGCTCCTAACTTATTTACTGAACCATCAAAGTCTAAATTCCATAGAGATTCATGAAAGATATTATCATTGTTGGGTGTTTTGTTTTTCTCTATTAGTTCAGTTTGGATTTCATTAGTTTCTGAGTTACATAAGATAAAAGAATCAAGGTCAGTTGGTGTAGAGTAAATTGGGTAATTTATAGATCTTTCTGCACTACTAACCATGTACTTCATCAACGTTTCCCTATATAACTTTTTAGGCTGGCCAAAAACTGATATAGTAGCATAAGACATGTCCAATTGTAGAGATCCCTATAATTTTTCTCCCCATGAGCGAGAAAGTAACATTCCATATTTAGGTGGGATATCAGCTACTACAATGTCCAGTAATATACTCTTACCAGGATATTGAACTAGTGTTACACACAAATCTTTGATTAAACCAAGGCATTTAACTTTACTTGAATCAAATGAGAACAAATCTTTGTAGGGCCTTGTGATTTCTAGATTGAGAGTTTCCATTATGGCTTTAGGCATTAGGTTATGGGAAGCTTTTGAATCCAACATGGCATTATGTAAAATTTGATCATGAATGGTAAGGCTAATATAAAATGGAGGAACTGCTCCATCTACATGTTTTCCATTCACATCTAGGCCAAAAATCAACTCTAGCTGATCATCATTTAGATTTATGGAATCTTCTCCATCATTCATATTTAATGTTTCAGTTATGGTTGATTTATACAAGTCATGTTTTACCAATTCTGTCAGAGGAATTGGTATTTTTAGCTTTTCAATTTCAGGCTGTGTGTTGAATGTAGGTTGAGATTTACTGATTTGAATCAATTCTTCCTTGGTAACTGTAGTTTGTGTTGGTTTGTCTTGTTTTTCTACAGTTATTTTTTCATTTTCAATTGGTTTAATATTCTCTGTCTGAGTTTCTTGTGTTTTACTGCTCCTAACTTTCTTTTCAGGGATTGTTTGTGAAGCAGTAGATGTTCTTTTAGACTTAGAATTATCAGCAGAAGTTTTTGAAGTAGCAATTTTTGGATCTACTAATTTAGGATCAGCATAAGGGTTTTTAGGATCTAAATTTGTTGTTTTAACAGAATTAGAAGCTTTAGTAGCATTATATTTATGTGAATATTTTATAGCTTGAGCAACTTCATCAATAATATCAAAAATTTTAGGGCTTGATGCATTTTTAGGACTAGAAATGTTTTGGGAAGAACTAGAGTTTTGCTTATTTTCCCTTGGGAGAATTTGCAGAACTTTTGTTTTGGGAGCTTCTATTGTTTTCTTATTCTGAGTTTGGGAAGTTTTCTTGTTAAAAGACTCATTTTTTTTCTTATTTCTAAGGTTATATTGAGTGTGTATTTCATTTATAGCATAATCATAACCTTGTTTATAATCAAAGGATTCACTATAATCTAATTTGAGTTGTTGGAGTTCAAATAATTCCTGATCTTCCTAAGTGAGAAAAATAGTATTATTATCATCTATTTCCATTAGATTTATTGCATCCTAATCATCATCATTATTCTGAGAACTTTCAGCATAGTTCTCTTGGAATGGGGGCCTTATTGTTTGGTCTGGGGTTGTTTCTTTTGCTTTTCCAGAATTTGTGTTTTTTCTAAAATTGGGATTTCTGATTTGTTGTTGATTATCCCACTGAGGTCTCCTTTCTATGTTGTCTAATCTATCCATCATCATGTCTAAAGTTTTAGCTAACATATCTATTTTTTAGTTTGAATTAGAAGTTTCTTCTTTAATGGTCACTCTTCTCTCATTTCTTAGTCTAGCTTTTCTGGCTAAAATGTTTACTTCTACACTAACAACATCAGTTTGCATTCTTTCTAAGGTTTCTGCATTTCTTTCCCTTAATTGATAAGCCATGTCCATGTCAAATCCATCAGGGAATTTGAGTAGGACATTATCAAGAGTGGGTTTAATATTTGCAGGGATGGAATTGTAAACACTGTTATACCTAGTGCAGTAGTCCTAGACTGACTCATTTGGAGCTCTTTTCATGTCATCAAATTCATACAATATCTGGAGTGGATTCTTTTTCTTTTCCCATTTATTTAAAAACAATCTATGAAATATAGCTAAATCAGTTACGCTACCAGCAGCAAGACCTCTAAACCACTTCTTACCTTCTCCTGTCAATGTTTGTGCAAATAACCTCATTTGAACATCAGAATCATAAATCTCATGAAGTTCAAAGAAATCAGTAATTTTATTTATGTGTTGTTTAGCTGTATAGTGGGTAGTGGCATCAAACTGTGGTATCTTACTCTAATAGTCTTGAGGCATGTTATGAATTTGTTGTGGTAAGACTAGGGTAGCATACCTAGAAGCCATTGCTTGAAGTTTAGCTTGGCTAGGAGGTAAAGTAGAACTGCTTGGAGTTGTGCTGGAAATGATAGCTGATGAATTAAAAGTTGTAGTTGAAGTGCTGGGAAATGAAATTAGAATTTATATGGAACTACTAGGGAATGAGGATGATGTGTTTAGGAAATCAAAAGGGGAGCTAATGGATATTGTGGATGAAGTGAGTGGTGGAAATAGTACTCTAGGCTGTAAAGGTAATCTAGAGATAAATGGATCTGTAGATGAGTTGGTAGTGGAATTTATAAATGATGTAACAGCATACAAATATGAATCTCTAGCTAGTATTATTGTGGTATGTAACTGAGAAACTGGAGTTTTGTTTGCATAGGTAAAAAATTGAGCTAATTCAATAGCTTCATCAATATCTTTGAGAATAGCAACTTTAAGTTCTTCAATTTTAGTCTGATATTCAAATTTCTTTGATTTAGAATTTACTGTAATATTTTTCTGTTTTACATTCAAGAATGAAATGAAAACAGGGTCTAAAACAACAATTTTCAGATCACTTTCAGATTTACTTCTAAATAAATAATGCTCAAATTTTAGATCAAAATCAATATCTTGCAGACTTACTAACTCTTGTGGTAATGAATTGACTCTTTTTAATGATACTTCAGCTTCTAAATCTTCTAACTGTTTTTTCTTTTTACCAATTCGGTCTGGGTTGTCTACTATAATAGCAGGCTTAGGATCCGGGTTAGACCTGATATAATAAACTTTCCTAGAAGCTAGAATTTCTATTTTCAATACACACAACTTATAAAAGCAATCTTAAAGTAAACGGATGAATAAAAGGATTTCCTTTAAGACTAGTTTTATGACTAAGGATTGGTTAGTTCCCCAGTATGGTCGCCAGTAATGTTATCACTCTAGTAATTCTCAAGTTGTGGGATTTTGGTTTTTAGTCAAAGAATTCTAGAGGTAACCACAAACCAAATTCAAACTCTAGGATCTAGCCTTCCTAGGGTTCAGAGAGGGCTCTCTCTTTAAAATTTAACTTTGTTTCAATTTGTAAATATTAGGCTAGTTATGAATTTGCAGCTTTGATTTGGTTTTGGTAGATTGGGTGGGAAAAATCACTTGAAAGGAAGGATAGTGGGAAATCTATTTGTCCATTGGGCTAAGGAGTCAAAATAAAGCAAATAGGACTAGGATCAAGGGCAAAAAGGTCAAATGTTCTTAGGGCAAGATAGATAACCCTTGAAGATCTTGGAAAGTTGTTTTTATGAGATGGTATGATCGCAATAAAGGGCACATAAGAATCCTTTGATCCAGAAAAGGAAGTAGTAGGAAGAGGTCAAACGAGAGAGGGAGAAATTAATGGTTCCCTACACTGAAAATCAGAGGAAAACATATAAATCATAACTAGTTAAAAATAGGGTGCTATTAACAAATCCTGTAGTAATACTCCTAGTTATACATTCAGATTTAGAATAAACATAAATGGATGCCTATAACAATAAAAGATAACAATGACAAGTTTAGAAAATACTTCACTCCAATTAGCTCATCACAGGAATCCTGAAGTATGATGCCAATTTGGTTTGATCCAGCCTGCTACTCGAAGTTTTGACACACAAAAGCTCTAAAGTCGAAGAAGAAATGACTATAAAAATCCCAGCAATTTTATTCCACAAAAATACTTCTAAAGATGATGTATACATAATGTCTTACAAAATATCCTAGAATACTTCTAGGAATTATCTTAGGAAAATAAAACATCTTTACAATAACAATAGAGACAGTTGCTTAACAAATCAAATAGCTATCCTATTTTATCCAAAAGAAATAGAAATTGTTTTGAGGATAAGAAGCAGTTGGGTGTCCTCCTTGTTGGCTCTTAGATATTTTTTGGAATCTGATCTGCCTTGTCTGATACCCTTTCTCAGATACTCTTTATTCACTAATACTCTCTAAACTAATACTCTTTAACCCTTAGTCAAAAACTGTTTACTGTTGTAAAATCTATTTTGACTGTAAATCTGAAAACAATTTGTCTTCCTTTCATCTGCTTGTTTTTATCCTTCACAGTAAATCTGTGAGTGCTTGCAAATCCTAATTTTTAGGAATTTGTATATTCTTTAATTTCCTAAAGTTCTCATCAGCTTCAGTATACCTAGCAAAGGTTGGCTTGATGACAAACAAGTGTTTGATCTCATGCTCTAAGTAGAATAAGTCATCAAAACTCTCGAGTAACACTTTTCCTGTTGGGATGCCTTGACCTATTAGTTTATTTACCTGTTCCTTGGCAAATTCTCTTATCTTCTTATCATATTCATTCTAAGGCATTAACTTATCATTAATTACCATGATATCAAGCAGTCATTTTTTCCTTAAAGTTGTGAACTTAACCATAAACCTGGTTATTGCAGTATTCATACCTTCACACTTTTCTTCCAGTTGTCTCATCAAATTTTTCTTTGTAGTGATTTTCTTAATTTCTAGGATAGTTGCAGTTCTATCTGTGATTTTGAGTTCTTCCAACTCCTGTCTGTTTTTGTTGTTAAGGAAATTGATTAGCCTTACATCTTGCTCTGGTTTGTCAGCCAAATCAATTTGAGTCTTTTGAATTTCTGCTTGGGCTACTAGTAATAACTCTCTTTGCTAAAAAATTATCTGAATTGAAGGCCATACATCATGGATGGCTTCAATGACTTTATTCCAAAGATAATTTTTGATGTATGATCTCTAATCCTTCAAATTTAACTCTTTTTGCAACTTATTTAACTCTTCATTCAGTCTGATGGCATTTTGTTCATGTATCTTTACATTTATCTGAGCTAATTGATTTGATTTCTCAATATTTTCAACCATCTTTGTCAACCTGTTAATCTCATTTGTCTTTAAAGACATTTCTTTCATTGCTTTCACTATCTTGCTGGCATCATCTGTAGGTTGTACTGTTGCTGTAGATCATTCAAAGGCTAATGTTATGGAAGAAGTCACTGGCACTACAGTAACCAGTGGTTCTTTGGGTGCCAACGTTTCACCTAAAGTTGAAGGCACTGCTGTAATGATAATTGGAATGACTGTAGGAATCACTGGTTCTTTCACTGTTTCCTTTTCTTGGATAAGTTTGTCCATCTGTATTTCCATTTCTTTAACCTAGGTTGTCAACTGAAGAACTAAATTCATCATTTCATATTTTTCATTATGTTCCTGTATGACTTCTTTTGTTTGAGGATGCTCACTTTGACGAAGCTTGAGTTGTTTCCTCAAGGCTATTATATCTTCATTTTTCTTTTTTCACCAATAATTTTGCTGCTTCGATATTAGTAGGATCATATCCTACCTGCAAAAATAGTTCTTCTAAGGCCTTTATCCTTAGATATTTGGCATACAATGAGGCTTTTTCCATCTTCATTTGATCTTGCATGTTGGAGATGGTGTTTTGTAGCTTTTGAGCACTCATGGCTTTATTTGTGACAATAGAATAAAACATCTCTGAAGTCTTCCTGTGGAACTCAATTTGATCAAGAACATGGATCTTATTTTTCTAGACCTCCAAATCAACTTTCTTATAATCAGCCACTGTCTTAGGTGTTTTGACTGTGGGCTGCAACACTGACATGATTAGATTTTGATTAGAATAATAAAATGTAGAAAGGAGCCTGTTTTGTACACTTGGAGTCTGTTTGAGATATTGAGAATAAATGTTATTCTTTATCTCTTCATTCTTCAATTTAATCTGCTTATATTTCTCTTTGATATCCAAATCATTTTCCTCAGTTGCCTATCAGGAAGAGGCTTCCATGCTTTGTTGTCTTTCCATCAACTGTGTGTCTTCATTATTTATTTGTCCTTCATTCTGATTTGGCTCATTGATAATCACTGTAGCAATATTTGTCTCTGGAAAATCTGTATTGGTATTTAAAGGCTCCGTTTCTTCCACATCTATTGTCACTTTTCCTTTACATGCTGAATCTAATTTGGGCATTTTGTTATATATAATCTTGAACTTGGTTTCAGTTGTATTTTTTGCCACATAGGCCCCTTCTTCCCTTATTCTTTTAATGGACTTCTCTGGTTGATTTGCAATCTCTAAGGTATGACTAGTATTACCTTTGCTCACTGCATATATAAAGGTATTTTTAGTCCATTTAATCTGATTGGAAAACTTTTCTATTTCTGGTTTAGTTTCATGGATAAAGGGTGTTAACTTGCATTTAACCCTTAGCTTGCTCAAGATTCCTTGTGGATCATATTTCCAAGGGAAACTCTCTTCAAATTTATATTCCAATAACTGATTAGCTGCCTCTTTTTCTGCATCCCTGTGATTACATATGAATGGTCCTATTTGATTCTTAAGTTTGAATTGGGTCTTCTTCTTAGCTACCATGAAATTAATTGAATCAGAGTTTAGGATCTGCCTGATATACTCCAAGGCAAAGATCCTCATTGAAGGATGTTTGGGTAACTTGTAAGGTAACAAGTTTGACCCAAAGACTCTGATTTTAGTATATTTTTCATACAAATACCAGTCACCAACCTTACTCTGCTCTAATAACTGCAATATCTGTTTCATTTCTTTATTTATTCTTGGCTGCTCTGTCTTAGTCAACATTGTGATCACAGGGTGTAAAAATAACTCTGAAAATTCTGAATAACTGAAATCTGTACATTCTTTACTGAGCATGGATGTCCAAAAGATGACAGATAGAGGATTTTCCTCTATGTCAAGTTTTTGGAAAGTAACTGGAAAATTATCTGATTGGAAGTATAGAAACATACGGAAAAGGTAGGAGGTATATCTGAATACTCCCTCAATTTGCAAATTGGTCAATTGATAATGAATACTATCAGCAATGAAACCATTGTAATCAAATATTACTGAGGGTGGTTGACCTGGAGAAAAGGTGGATAAGAATCCCAAGATGGACTCATGAGAGTGTTCATCAGTAAAATATCCAAGTATGAAAGAAAGCAAGGAAATCACATGTCTTGAACCTTCAGGGAATTTAGCAGTAGAATATGGAGGATTTAACTTAGGAATTTCTACATGCAGAGGCATAAAAGTCTGAAAAATCATGAACCTCTTAGGAAAATCTAGGCCAATATATAACTTGGTGAGGGCCTCTATAGACAAAGGAATTTCTTGGGGGTCAGGCTGAAGCTGCAATATCTGGTTAACTGATTCTGTAGTGATGGTAAAAAGCACATATTTATTGGAAATTACAATCACTCTTTGCTCTCGAACATAATAATTGATTGCAGGTTCAAATTCTAGAAAAACAACCTTTTGTATTGCAGGTATCGTCTTTGGAAGAGTTTCAGAGTTTGGCAGTGTTCAATGGCTTACAGGGAAAATTATGTAGTCTTTAGGCGTGAAAATGATTGAAAAAAGCTTTAAAAGGGTGCTTTTACAGTCGGGGAGGTTGTGCAGCAGGTTAAGGTTAATATGCAGAAGATAAGGAATGAAGTGCATTTTCGAAGGTTTATTAAACATATTGGTTACATTCATCCAGCATTAAATGCAGGTTGCATCGGAGGGAAGGGCGGTTTCGGGATTCAACGGATCTAAAAACCAGTGGTTATCGCGTGACAATTGGTTGGTAAGCGGTATTGGGCTCAACTCACACGATCGAATAGAAAAAGGGCACATGGAGGAGAGAGGTCATTAGGAAACCACTCATTTCGCACAGCTTTGGCGTTTGGATGATCGTGCATATTTTTTGTGCGATATCGGATTTGTGCCATTGGATTTGGGGGATCGATGCAAAGGGTCCAAATTAGTTGGGAAGGTGCATTAGATTAGGGGTGGGGCCAGGGTTTACATATGTGGCGGGATGTGAGTTTTAAATAGGTGCTTGAATAAGGTTTTTAAAACTTAATCTTTGTATAATATAGCAAATTAAACTCTAGACCCTTTAATTAAGTGTTAATCAAAGTCGAAATTTTAGGTTTAGTGTATTAATTTAAACCTTTGAAAAAAAAATTTAATCACACATATCCAGTCGGGTTAATATTTATATAGTTGTTCGAACATCTTGACATATGTTTGAATAATATATGGGGCAGGATTAGTTTTTTATAGATAATTTTAGACCAAGGGGTTTGTAGGGCAGGGTTTATTTGCGCACATGGGGATAATAAACTTTGGTCTAAACGTAAAATAATGGGTTTTGGGAGATTAATTTAAATATAATGGTTTTAATATATACGGGAAGGTAAATTAGGGATTTACTACAATAAGTTAGGTGTTAATATGAATAAAGGGATAGTAAAAGGAAACAAAACACATATTATCTCTAAGTAAAGTATAAAAAATAAAGCATTGTTCATATTTTATATTACTTCACTAATACTAAGGATAAATGTAATTTTGAGGGTTTTATGAATGATTTTGAAGGGAATTATTTAATTATTTTAGGGTTTTCAATTTTACCAAGTAAGAATGTGTATTTACTTAGGAAAAAGGGGTTTTGATGTATGAATGAAGGTTAAATGCTTAGAAATGTGGATTTAATGTAGAACTAAATATTTTTAACTTATCAGTCATCGAGCCTTGGGTCTGGTCCCAACAAAAGTCAAAGAAATGCTCTGAGCCTTTTTGGCTGATAGTTTAGAATACTGAATACCTATAGGGGAGGGGAAATTAGTGATTTTTCCCGATGATGTTTATTACTCAACTGCTTTCTACCTACTCAACTTTATTTCTAACATTTTTTCTTCATTTTGTAGGTGCATTTAGGCTTGCAGCCTTAAAACATTTTTCTTTCAAAGCATTAAACTATCTAATTCTACCTTATTTCATCCGAGGGCTTAGATTAAACTGTTGAGCTCCTCATTATTCTCCACCTATCTACTGATTTGTCAAGTTTAAACTATTTGAAAAATCTTTATTCTCTATCTAAAACATGAAATTGAAAGCATGAAAAGTTAATATTAAACTATTTAACTAATCATGGATTATGGAATTTATTGACACTCTGCACATAATCATTATTCTTGCAGTATAAAGTAAAAGTAGTGGCATTTGGACTTGCTCACTTTCAGGTCTTATTTATTTTTTTCTTTTGGGGTTTATATTTTTCTAAGTCCTTTGATCTTTCTTTAAGGACTTTTTACCCTCTTTTTTGGTTTTTATTATTTTTCATTTTTTCAAAATATGGGAAAAAAACTTGCAGAAAGCAAGGTATGTACATATTTACAAGACTATCAAAGTCAATTCAAAATTTATGAACCCTATTATTATAGGACCCTAACATAGTGCATTTCCCATAACTTCATAAAAATTTTAGAGATGATAAATAATGACGGGACAATGATAAGGAATCAATCACATCATTAAGAACTCATCTAGACCCCTCCTAGCCATGACAGGCATTTTTTCAAGCATGTCGCAAACATTGAATCCATAGGTGTAAACATCATAAAGAAGAAAAATGGTCTCATACTTATCTGTGAATTGTCAATAATCATTGCTCCTCTATATCATTAGCTTCCATACAATCTATTTTACCATAGATACATTGTGCATTCATTTACAAGTGAAAACGTGGATAGAGACATACATCGTCACTGATAAAATACATGCTTATAACCAGCATAAGAACAACAGAAATACCATGGGTACAAAAGCAATAAAATCCACATAATAACCAATGAAATTATACATCAAATACAAAAGGAATGAATTACTCATTAATGAATGTAGAAACCAATCGGATGGGACTTCCACGTTCCACCCTACCATAGATTGGTTGAGCCAATCTCTCTTCAGAAAATCACCCTTGTGCCATATTCCAAGCATGAATGTGGAATCTCATCAAACACATAAATCAAAACCAATTCAGCGCTTCTAGAGGCCAAGCCACCTCAATCCTCAACTAGTGATTCCACCTCACGGTCAGACATCACAACCATCACGGATTGGTCTCTCAAGTTGCTTCAAGGCTCCATAGTGTTTGTTCCAAACAGAGCTCCCAGGACTAGTAACTCAACACCAATTGTTACTAGGCTTCCAGAGCATTTTTCCAATCAGGGCTTCTAAGACTAGTAACTCAACCCACCTATGGCGTCCAGAGCATTTTTCCAAGGCTTCCAAGACTAGTAACTCAACCCATAGTTTCCCGTCGGGCTTCCAAAGCATTTGTCCAACTAGGGCTTCCAGGAACTAATAAATCAACCCACAACTAAAGGAATCATCAAAACCAACCAAAAAATAATAAATGGAAATAAACCCACAACACCATGTCTATCTAGGAAATGGCAAGGCTAGGCAAAATCCACATGCATACACCATGCATGCCAAAACTAGTGAGGAAAACATATATGCAACTCGGTACCTACACTCATAACATGTTGTAGATGTTGATCCTGATTTCCTCTTGTGTTTTCTCGCTCTTCCTTTTCCTTCTTGCTCCAAATCACCAAGTGTCCACACTTTTCAAGAGTGCTCCAAGGAAACTCTAAGAATCCAAGAGTATGAGTGAGAGAGAGAGAGAGAGAGAATAATGAAAGAGCTCCAAAAATTCACTGACAAAAGCTTACCAACTGATCCTCAGAAGCTTTTTTATTTATGAGACCTCTATTTTCTTCATTTTCCATTATTTTCCTTCAATTTCCTCCTCACATGCAACTTGTGGCCTTTCACATGAAAAAATGCCAATCAATGCCTCATGCCTTTCCAAAGCCTTTGCCTTTGCCTTTGCCAATTTCCTTGTGCCATAATAACCAAAATGAACACCCGCTAGGATGGTTTTCCCACCATTCAGCTTGGAATAAGTATCCCATCAACCATAGTCTTATTTTTTTTTACTTGGATTTTTACCAGGGTTGTTATAAGCCCTTATTTTCATTTAATTCCTTGAAAGAAACTAAACCAAATTAGGGTTTGAATAAGGGCTTCATGATTGTACAGAATCCAGTTATGTTTGCATGAGAATAGCAACATAATTTTGAAAATGGAAATGCATGCAATAATTCTAGAAAATAATAACAAAGTAAACAATTTTCATGTGAGGGCTTAACGAAATAATTGTGATTCCTTTTGAAGGAAAGGAGAGGCTCAAGATTATGTGTAACGTTTCAAACAAAGCATAAAAAATAGCTTGGAGACAGCATGAAATAGGAGAACAAGGAGTTTCCTTTGAGTGGCCCTAGATATATATTAAAAAAAAAAAAAAAAATTAGTATGACAACAAGAATAACTAGGTGGATTTTGCCATAGGTCACAGAAATAAAAACCCTCAAAACTAGATGCAATCGCATAGATAACTTTGGAAGCAACCCGTGAAATATATATACATTTGTCTAGAATGGTCCATTCTAGACAAAATAAATGGGGTTTGATTTGTAACAATATATCAAGAAGATGTTATACAATTAAAACATTTTTATATGTATACATATAGGGTTTTATGATAATTTAAAGTGAGAAACCAAGCGAATGGCAAAGAGAATTCTTTTGGATGAAAATACACAAGTTTTTTTCTTTTCTTCTATATACCAAAAACTTTGAGTGATTCACATGAAACTTCGAATTCACTGGAAAACGAGGGATAGTCACAATGCAACGCCAAGAGGAGTCATGTTTCCTTTAAATTTTAAAAAAAACATGTAGTGGTTAAACAACCAAGCACTTTGAAATGAGGCAAAAGGGAACTAAGAGGGACTAGTTGGTAAATGAGAAGAGGAGTGATGAGAGGGAAAAATAAATACACGTATAGAGAAGCAAACTAACCAGTGAAATGTGCAACGAACCAAGTGCTTACGTTTAATGTGCTTAAAACCGGCAAGAATACAACCCTTGTTTGTATAGCAAGAAGTTTCCCAGCTGATTTCAGGGCCTTCAGTAACTATGGAGGTTTTATAGCTATTAAAAATATTAAATGAGGTTTAATGTCAAATGCTTAACTGATAATCTCAAAATTTTGTGTAAATACAAGCCCCAGATTGGAGTTAGTCTCCATATCCACCGTAAATCTGCACGCTAAATCTCGCGGGATAGAAGGCCCTTAAAGTTAAAGTAGTAAATGAAAATTTTTCAAACCATTACAACTTAAAACCTAATTCATATATACAAGAACCATGTCATACATCCAGATCATCTAGCGTTGAAGGGAAACCTCCATATGAAATTGCACAGATTACCACGACATCAAACATTTTAGAATAATGAAAACCATTCAACGAAACATACTAATACTATATGAAATTTTAACCTTTCTTGTCCAACTAGGAAAAGTATCACATTGGTGTGGAGTGAAACAATATAAAAATGGGGGTATTTATGAAGTGCATGGAGATGAATGCAGACGGGAAAGGGAAAGGGTTAATGCAGGAAATGAGATGACACAGGTCGCAGTTTTGCTTGCTAGATGTTTTTGTTCCATGTTACAGTGGTATACATATGGTTCTGCAAAGGTTATACTCTACAAGTCCAGGTTTGAAATTTTCAGTTAGAATGCGGGATTGCAACCTCGTTTGATGAACATTTGTCTAGATTTTCTAAACGTAAATGATTTTATTCTGAGGTGTGATATGTAGCATAATATTTGTTGGGGAATGAAGTGTCTTGGTTCGATTATTGGAATGATTTTGAAGTTTATATTCCAATTTTCTCTGGTTTCACTGTGGTGGGAGGATGGGTCTAAATTGGAGAATGTCTGCGTAAATGAGTTTCTTTTGAGGAGTGATATGTAGCATACGATTTTTTTGGGGAATGAAGTGTCTGGGTCCGATTATTGGAATGTTTTGAAGGTTATATTCCAATTCTCTCTGTTTTGACAGTAGTGGGAGGGTGGGTCTAAATTGGAGATGTCTATAAGTTTTCGGATGATATCGAGATTGGCATAGTCCTTATATTGGCCTTCATTGTGTATAATACTTTGGCGGCCATATACAAGGAGATTAACACTGATGTTAGAACACAACAGTAGCTGGGTTATACATATACCATCAAGTTTTGAATCATCAACTGACTCTGATACTCAGTCATTCTTTTCGTAGAATCGATGGTATCAACTTTGGTGTAAACGGTGTGACTCTTTCATCATTTCACGACCTTGCAATAATTTTAGTTTTAGACTCGGTCCAAAGTGGTGGAATTTTCCAGGGTGTATTTTTTGTTGCTGCTGTCATGTATAATCATGGTGCAGGGTCTAAACTAGTTTTTCCGGCGAAGATTGTTGTTCTTCACGACTATATCAGCCGGATTTTTTGAAAAAACAATTTTGGAATGTCAGAGAGATTTTTGGTAGGTATGATGGGATGGCGGTTGGTGGATTGCTGACTCTCCCAGAAGCTCAATCTACCTGCCAGGCAATAAGTCTCGTAAGGGACTCTTAGTGACGGCTGTTATTTAAGGCATGTCTGTTGCAAATATTTTGGTCCTCAAATGGATATGCCCCCAATGATCGTGGCCTGCAAGTTTTATATTATCCTTCTCCAGGCAATTGGTATATCGAGGTAGTGGTAGCAGGTCTTTGGAAAGGGAGTTGGATATTGGAGGCTGGCAATCATGAATATCTGAAACACAAAAATTCAAATAGCGTATCTAGTTGGGATTGTTTGCCATTTTTTTATCTCTCGAGGTCCTTTCTCTCTAGGGATGATCATATATTGGAGCTGATGTCATTCAAGTAATCGTGATCTCTTGGTGAGGTTCATACAACCGGGTGTGGACCTTATCTCTTTCATGATGTATGTTTCACTACGTACCTTTAGTGAAACCTATAGCTGACCTGTTCCATTGTTTAATTGATCTTGATATATTGTACTACCTACTGTAGTTGAGGCACTATTATGATAGGATATGATCACGACTTATTGACTTTCCAAGGCTATAGCAATAGATGAATTCTACATTTGCAATGAATTTTAAGGAATCAAAGGACGTTCCACATATTCCTTTAATTTCCAGGTCTGACACATGGAGCTACCATTGATATGGTTTACTTAAAGGAATATTATTTTAGTCTACACAGGATTGTTTTGGAGGCATAAAGTATTGATTATGCTCCTTTCCTACTGAAATATTTGAACCTAAGTCATCCTCTTTGTCAAACTTTTTGGTTCGCTGGCACCCTGGTGACGGTGTACAAACTAGCATCGAAGTTTTCTATTGTGGTATTTTATGGAGGACTTTAATATTGGGCTTGCATCAGACACTTCTGCTCATGAAGCCTTCATTGCTGCGACCATCGAAGCTGAGCAAAGGTTTTCCAACAGTTTCCCGATTGATGAGCTCGTAATCAAACAAGCTTTCTCGCATCTGCCTTTCCAGGAAGGGAATGTGCAAGGTAGTCACAAAAATAGAAAATACAGGAAGAACAGAGGCCGTAGGAGACATAAGAAGAACATTTTTAAACACAACATGGAGATTAAGGCGGTCAATCTGGACTATGAGGATTTATGTGGCAGAGTGGCTAGCTTGTAGAAGCGTGTTGTTATCGGGCGATGGATGTTTCCGGATGGTTCTGATGTTGATACGAGTGGATGGGTTAAGAAATTATGGAGCCCCGTTGTTGGATACATGCCCAAAGTTAGCATGTTGTTAAATGGATGGTTTAGCATCCATTTTATGGATGAGAAGGATGTATATAAAATCACTAGCAGAACGTGGGTGAGGGGTCGTAGCTTCATGCAGCTGGTGCCATGGTATCTTGGGTTCAATCCGGTGATGGAAGCGCCTCACAGCAGGGTCATATGGGTAAAGCTTCCTGGTATTCCTTTGGAGTTTTGGACTTTGAAGTCATTGCGGGCTATTGGGAACACCATCGGGTGCACTAATTATATTGACCCAAGCATAGTTGGTGCCAGCGACAAGAGAATCGCTTGGATCCTAGTCGAAGTCGACTTTGTTGGAGGTCTGCATGGGGATGTTGATCTCATCTGGGGTCATCGTCGTCATCTTCAGCAGATTGACTATTGGGGCATCCCCTTCAGATGCCTGATTTTCCACATAACCAGACACCTTCGGGAGAATTACCATTCCGACTCCGAGGTGATCAAGCCAGGATGCCTATAGTGCCGAGCAGTAGTCGTAATTTTATTGGCTCGGGTACATCTAGTGGCTTCGCATCAGGTAATCCTCACTCTACCTCTTCTGAAGAAGAAGCATATGTCTCTTCACATGAGCGTAGTGATAGAACCGTACATATTGATAATGGGAGGGCTCGAGAAACATGTCTTTTTCGACCTAGTCTTCCCCAATATATGGTTCTGGAATCTGAATATGGTCCTAGTATTGATGTTTCACACGTTCCTCCTGTATCTGATGATGGGCGTGAAAATTATTATGTCCTCGCTCCTGCCGTTGACCCCTTTCCCTCTAGGTCGTCACCTCTACCTACAAATGATGTTGACCCTCTGCTTTTTCTTTCAACCAACTTCTGTATAGGGGAGTCGTCTACATCTAGGACTGAAATGGAACCCGAAGAGTCAAATAAATCTCCTAACAATCCTATTCCATTGACTATCACTGATTCCCCTAGGAATTCGGTGGGGAGTGATATAGAATCACTGATGGGAAATCCCAATATTTATCTAGTTGCTCTTACGGTGTTTGATAGGCCTCCTAGATCTGATCCTACCTCCAATACCATCTCGTCGACCTCCAATATTATGATCCGTAGACGCACCAAGACAGCCTCCAATCTAATTAAAGGGAAAATGAAATCAATTGCATTATTCATTGATGATGAAGAGGATCTCATGGACATCCCAATATCTGTGACTGACAATATTTCTGCAGAACCACGGGCGCTTAGAGCAAGCAACCCAGAGGATGGTTCCCCATGAATCAAATCTTGTCCATGAATATCAGGGGGATGGGCAATGCCTCCAAAACACATTGCCTCAAGGAATTTTTTGGTCCTATGAATCCTATTGTTTTTTTATGTCAAGAAACATTATGTTGTCGTAACAAGGCCATACAAGATTTTTTAAATATCAAACCGGGATGGTGTGTGGTGGCTGTCGACGCCAATGGACACTCGGGAGGGTCGATTGCAATATGGAATCCTGGAAAGGCCAAAGTAAAGGCCTACAGTTTCTTCGGTGGAATGCTATTATCTGGAAATTTGAGGGGCATGGATGGAATTTTCAATACTATCAATCTCTATGCACCATATTCCAACAGGGTCTCATTCTGGGCCCGTATGCATGACTCTGGAATCCTAGAGCTACATAATTTGATTATTATGGGAGACTTCAATTCCATTCTGCAGGCGGATGAAGTTTGGGGATCTCGGGCCAGACTTGATCGTATGGCTGATTTCTTGAATGATTTGTTTATCTCAAATCATATTGTTGATGTTCGACCCTTTCTGCTTATCCCTACATGGACAAACAAAAGGGCGGGTGAGGGTTTCATTGGCAAAAGATTGGATAGAGTCATGGTGAAGGACAATTTGATGGATTATCTTGGTGACCCCCGATCCTTAGTAATGGTCTCTGATATTTCTGATCATATGCTCATCACATTGTCTTGGAAGTTGGATGGAAGTGTCAAAGGGATGGCCTTCAAATTTAATCGAGTATGGTTGGAGATGAGTCATATGTACGGCTGAATCAGGAGCTATGGAAAGACGACTCTGATATTGGGGATTTAACAGGCTGGGATTGTCTTCATTTCAAATTACAGAAAATTAAAGGGGCTACTAAGTCTTGGGAGATTAGGAAAAATATGGCTCTCAGAGTTGAGTTAATATCTATTGAAGTCAAGATTAAGGAGATATACTCTCACTTTCCAGACCAGGTGCCGGATGAGAACACGTATGAGGTTCTAAAATAATTGGGGATTAGAAAAAGAGAGATTCTCATAATTGAAGAGATTTCATGGAAACTCAAGAGCAAAATACAATGGTTGAAAGAGGGGGACCTTAACACTAAATTTTTTCACAAATGCACATCGGATAGAAAGAACATAAATGATGTTTGGCGCATTAAGAAAGCTTATGGCTCCTATGCAATCACAACCACAGAGATTCAACATGAAGCTCTCTTACATTTTTCTGCTTTTTACCAAAAAGATCGTGGTATTGATGGAAATAACCAGAACTGGATGCTACAACATATACAAAGGTTGTTTGATGCGGAGGCCATAAGGGCTATGGATATGCCTATAACTGAGAGCGAAGTGCTATCGGTTCTCAAATATTTCCCTCCTGATAAATGCCCCAGGCCCGATGGATGGCCATTGGAATTCTTTCTTTTCTTCTATGATCTGATGGGTGCTGAAATCACCATGGTTGTGGAGAGTTTTAGGATCCGGGAGCACATTCCTGCAAATCTGAATTCCACATTCATCACTCTAATTCCAAAATCTGTTGAGCCAAATTATTTTGGGGAGTTTAGATCGATTGCTCTGTGCAATTTAATCTATAAAATTTCCTCTAAGATTATTGCTAATAGATTAAAGGAAACCCTTCAGGACCATGTATCAAGGGAACAATACGACTTTTTAAAGGGTCGATCCATTCACGAAGCCATTGCAGTTGCACATGAGGTTCTGCATTCCATGCACACAGAGAAAAGAGAGGCCCTGATTATGAAGGTTGATCTCTATAAGGCCTATGACTCCATTGATTGGTCTTACATCCGATTGGTTCTGCTTAAGATAGGTCTTCCAATATCCATAATTAGATGGATAATTTCCTGCATATCTAATGTTATATACGCAGTAATCATAAATGGTTTGCCCACGGCTTTTTTTGAAGCAAGAAGGGGACTACGTCAGGGATGTGCTTTGTCCCCTATGATTTTTATTTTAATCATGGATGGCTTCAATAAGATAGTGCACAAGGCGGAGCAGAATGGGTATATAAAAGGTTTCGCTTTTTCTACGACTGTATCTTCTTCACATTCTCTATTTGTGGACGATATGTTGTTGTTTGGCTCTCTCATAAGAAATCATTAGTTCTATGTTCATTATATTCTTATTAGATTTGGATCTGCAATAGGATTATGGATCAACAAACAAAAATATTTTCTGATTTTTGAATATGGAAATATGGATGAAATATCTTTCATTGCTGATTTTATGGGAGTCCAGATTAAGGCTGCGACAGATGGATTTAAATATCTTGGATTCAATATCAAGCTATGTTGCTACAGGAATCAATATTGGACATGTTTGACGGATAGGCTCAGAGAAAAAATCAACAAGTGGACTCATAAGTGGTTATCAATGGGGGGCCGACTCATTATGATTCAGTCCGTTCTCTCACAATTAATGGTTTTCTGGAGTCACCTCTTTTATTTACCTCAGCAAATCATAATGACGATCAATAAAATACGTGCTCGTTTTCTATGGGGTGGAACAAATTTGGATCAGAAGTACCATCTATGTAAGTTGGAACTGCTATGTCAACCTAAAAAGCATGACGGGTGGGGAATTCTGAATATGAGGATCTTTAGTAAGGCACTTCTGGTAAAATATTTCTGGTGTGCAGTCAAGAGCACAGGAATCTGGAATGATATAATACGTTGTAAATATCTGCAGGGGGATCCTCCCCATCAATTGCTATGTCATGAGCTTTTCTTTCCGTCTGCTATATCGACCATATGGGCGAGCTTCTGTAAAATCCTTGGCCATGTCGCTGATTGTCTTTTATGGTGCTTTCATGATGGTGGTCGCATCCCTATTGGTACCAGACAGTTGCGCGGTATTTCAAATCAACCTGGACTTTCCATGGGCCTTATTCACCGACTGAACCACCGTGGCATTATCTATTTATCGCAGATCATTTTATATTGGACACATCATGCTCCAGTTATCAAATCGGCTAAACAATTGGGTTTGAATGGTATTTATGCTAAGGAATGGGTTCAATACCAAAACACTCTTAGGGGGGCTGGATTCTGTCATGCTACGGGTGGTGATGCCATTATTTGGGATGGTCCTCTTCATGGGAATTTAGTCATTGTAAAGGATATTTATCAGCGTATCAACTATAATTCTTATGCAGGTATGCATTCCTCCTCTTTCTCTCAGTTTTGGAAACTTAGAGTCCCAACTAAGATCATTATCTTCGGATGGCTGGTATGGAAGGGTAAAGTCCTCACTTGGGATAATCTGGTCAAAAGGGGACAATGTGGCCCTAGTAGATGCGCAATCTATTCTGTTGAGGAGGAATCCATTGCACACATTTTTTTCAATTGCCCAGTTGTTTGTAATTTGTGGAAGATGTTCAACCACTATCTTATTGAACCAAATTGGATCCTGAGTGACTTTATATCCACCGCAATGGACTGGTACAAGCTGAAAGGAAGATTCAAGCCACTCCCTTTCTTCTTTATTTGGGAGATCTGGTTGGCCAGAAATAGACTAATATTTGAAAACAAGGATTTCAATATTCCTCATATATATTCTAATATTCTCAGGTGGATAGAGGAGCACCCCCTTGTTTGTAAAGTTGTGGTGGATGGGTCTCACCGCATAAGACCACATGAAATTTCTATCTTGGTGCTCTTTTTTGATGTGGCTTGTAAGGAGGGGACCATTGGATGCGGAGCATGGGTAAAGCTATCTCAAATAGAGCAGATTATCATATTTTGGAATGGGGGACCAGGTTCAAATAATAAAGCAGAGATAATGGCATTGTGGGGAGGTCTCTTGGCTATTATCAATTTAAGCCTCCAGCAGATCTATATATATGGTGACTCTAAATTGGTGGTGGATGGTATAAATGGCTGCATTAATTTGGTGGATCCGGAGTTACAAGGGTGGTTTCAATGAGCAAGTCAGTTATGGATCAGATTGAAAAGGCCACCCATTAAACATATTTTCAGAGAGCACAATACTCGGGCTGATGGTTTGTCGAAAAAAGGCACCAGGGCTATTTTTGGTAATATGCAGGTTCAACATATCAAAGATGGATCAATGGTTTGGGAAAACAGCATCCCTCTTCCCTAATTGCATTAATCATTTTTATCAAGCGAGCCTGATTCCGGGGGCACAAATTTTGTAAGAGCTCTTTTTCAAGCGAGCCTGACCACAGGAGGTTGATAAAATCTTCATCAAGCGAGCCTGTTACAGATGCTTTGGCTTGTTCTTTAATTTACAGATTTTTGTGCCAAGAGATAGGTTATGAATTGAATACCTGATAGGGGCACAAATTTTGCTACCACTACATCTTTTCTTCTTATAAAATGAGGTTTAGGGGATCGATTGGGAAATGGGATATTGAACAACGGGAGAGATATTTGTGAATTGATTTGGCACATAATATCCATACTTCTTTTTTGGACTTTTCTCGACCTACTATCAAGCGACCCTGAGGATAGACTATACATATTATCAAGCGAGCCAGTTTTTCCCCAAGCGAGCCTGATCATGTTGATGCTCATCATATCTCTCAGTCATTGATGTTACAGGTATTGCTACCATTTCATCAAATAGTGCCCTCTTATAATGATCTGGTTTCGTTTTTGTATGTTTACAGGGGTGGATACTACTCAGATTCTGCTGAGTTACACATGTAATGAGTGGTTTCCGCACTCTGAAATTTGATGTGCCAATCTACTGTGATCCTTTTTCTTTCTCAGAATGGTGATCCGGTTTCAATTGTGGCAATGATGTCTTGAGATGTTCTCGCTGTAGCACCGCCGAGAACAAAATTGATGTTTAAATGTACTGGCATATATAATATATCAATATATCAGTGTTTTTTTCCTCTGATAAAAAAAAAAATACTTAATGCCACCTCACATGACATAAATACATATAAGTTTCCATAACCAGTGTCATGATATATCACGATATTTTATGGTGAACCTTTCGGCGCATATATATTTCATATAATTCAATAGTTAAAATATGTGTAGCGCCTTTCAAATATATAATTGCACCGAAACATTAATTCATAACATTGTAATGCTATAGACTTGTGATATGAAATTTTTTCATAGTTCTTTTTGTAATTTGGTCAATCTACGATCCAATATCTTGTGGTATATACATATAGCAACTTCACAACACAATCATTCCTTATAAAATAATCTCTCAAGAGTGATAATGTCCATCATCCTCAATACAATAATTCATATATGCATCATATAATTGCATTAACTAACATGTTTGTTGTGATTCTAATTCATATATGCATCATATAATCGCATTAACTAACATGTTTTTTGTGATTGCATGAGTAGCGAAATAACATGACAAATCTTTGCCATTCCAAACATCAATAAAACATCAATTTGAGTTCCTGTGAGAGGCATATGTAATCATAAACATGTATAGTTGTATCTTTGATAACATGGATTTAGTGCCATATGAGAAATAACTTAGTGTTCCTCCCCTTTCGGTCATGACAATAAAATAAAGGTGGTAAAATAGATCAAAAAAGTTACTAATAGCCAATTAGGGTGTGGCTAAGCATGACAAAGGTAAGAGATTTGGTAGTATATTACAAAATCATAAATTTTGAAAATTGGTGTTAACATTTGGCAATTCCACGGGGAAATATAAAGAGTTATAATGAACTTAGGATCTGTGGTTTCACGGAGTAGGAAAGAAAAATAAGTAATGTTGTCCCAATTTCCTCCCCCTCACAAAATATTTTTATGAAAATACATTAACATAAAAATCTATCACCTGATAAGACAAAGTCTTCAAAGCAACATTTTCCTAGAGCTAAGGGAGGGATATGTCCTTGTCTTGTTGGAGTGACAGATGAGTCATTGTATATGTACCCATGCTTTAAGATAATAAAATTTCAAAATCTAGTTGTAATGTCATTGTTTTCACATTTTGAGTAGGTTGCAGCAAAGCAAAAGAATTTTTCATTTCTATATCATAATCTCTAAAAAATATGCATATCTGACCTTCTTTCATCAATCAACAAAGAATCAACATACAAAAACTAAAAATGAACTAAAATAATAAAAGAAAAGTGAGGAAGCAATAAAATAAAATTTAAAAAAAAACAAAAATCAAAGAAAATTTGACCAGAGGTAAGTTCATAACTGAACAGATCTTGTACTAGGATCATAGTAGTGTTTACACTACAACAAAAGAAGCAATTTGCACCAGATTTAGCCCCAGATTTTAGTGCATTTTTTTCCAATTAGGATGAACAACCTGGCGCTAAACCTAGATCTATTGTACATTTTTTAAAGCGTCCTTTTTTGCACCATATTTTGCATCCTTTTTTACGCCATATTTTGCATCCTTTTTTACATCATATTTTGCATCAGGATTTGCATCTAGTTTTATGATAGGTTTTGCTTCTAGTCTCGTGCCACTTTTTTCATCTGTTTTTCATCGTTTTTTACTTCCAATTTTGTGCCATTCTTTGCTTCTAGTTTTATGCCAACATTTTCATCAAGTTTTACACCATCTTTTGCATGCAATTTAATGCCTTTTTTGCATCTATTTTGTGCCAATTTTTGCATCTGATCTTACACAATTTTTTCTTCCAATTTTGTAACTATTTTTGCATCTAGTTTTGCACCATTTTTTGTGCCTATTTTTGCACCATTTTTGGCATCCAAATTTGCCTAATTTTTTGCATATAATTTTTCATCATTTTCAACATCCAAATTTTCATCCTTTTTCTTCCTCATTTTGTGTTTACATTTGCATCTCATTTTGCGTCTAATTTTGAGGCTAAATTTGCATCTAGTTATGCATCATTTTTTGCATCCAATATGGTGTCCTTGGTTTCACCCTTTTTTAGCTCAATTTTGCATTGCAATTTTACACCAATCTTTCCATCCCCATTTGGTGTCTAAATTTTCATCTAGTTATGCATCATTTTTGGCATCCAATATGGTGTCCTTGTTTTTACCCTTTTTTTAGCTCAATTTTGCATCCCAATTTTACACCATTTTTTGCATCCTCATTTGGCATCTAAATTTGCATTATTTTTTGTTTATTTTTAGCACACAACTTGGCATCCCCTTTTGCATTCAATTTTGTCTAGTTGTTTTTCCTTTTTTGCATCTAGTTTGGTGTCCATTTTTTCAACCTTTTTTTCACTTGGTCTGGCGTCCTTTTTTTTCCCTGTTTCGTTCCCTTTTTTGTCTAGTGTTGCACATTTTTTTACTTCTAGTTTAAATTTCTTTTCAGTCCTTATTTCCATCTTGTCTTGATGCATAGTTTAAAATTCAATTTTACTTACAATTTTACATCCATGATTACATCCACATTTGGATTCTTCTTTAGAGTGTACTTTTTGTTCCATTTAAGACCCCATTTATGGGTTCATTTTACTGATTTCAATTACATAGTGAAATATATTACAATTTCTAAATATCATTAAACAAGATATCACAATTCAAATTGATAACATAATTTTGTAAATATATTTAATGGAAATTGAAAACATACATCCAATAAATTGTAGTATCATCATAGATAATAATTCTCAATCAAAAAATCATTGAAATTTTTCAATATACATATATGACTTCCAAATCAACACTTATCACATATATCATTATTTTAACGTAAATTCACAACATCCATCCAAAAATAGTAATGTCATCATACCTAATAATTCTCCATCAAAAAACATTGACAATTTTCAACACATATATATAAAGTAACAAGATAATACAAATAATAGCATTATCGTCTTTAATAAAATCAACTAAAATTCAAATGTGTGATTACCAGATCAAAATATTTCATGAATATAATTATTATAAGGTAAATTCAAAACATCCATCCAAATATAATAATATCATCATACATAATAATTCTCCATCAAAATAATGTTGATAATTTTCAAAATATACATAAGGCATATAAAATGTAATATTATAATGAAGTGATATGTGGTGAGAAAAGCACCTAAATACGCAATTAATAGGCAGTGAGGTCGTGAGCCTTGATCACACCATTATTAAACAGATGAAAGCTTGAACATACAAGTGGGAGTATCGTATTCATAAATTTTGTAGCCAAACATTGTTGGTATCAGTACATCAATTTTGCAACCAAACATTGATGGTATCATATACATAAGGTTAGTGACCTTTTAAAATCAATGAGATATGGAGAAAATTCCAAAGGTTTCCATATGTTTTATATAGTATCATATACATAATATTAGAGGTCTTTTAAAATAGCTAAGATATGGAGAAGATTTCAAAGGTTTCCATATGTTTTAGATGGTCTACGCATGATCCCTCACCTTTCAAGATTAGAACTTGGCGGCAGAGAGTGGTGGAAGGTGCCACAGATGTTTCTATTATTGTTGATGGTGGTGAAGCCTTGGACGTAGGATCCAAGGCTCTTTCTTCTACTTCTGTTGCTATTTAAGCCTCAAATATAGGAGTTATAGGAGATGAAACCGGTGGAGTAACCAATGGAGGAGTATAAACCAATAAAGTAGAATCGACATATGGAATATACGAGGGGTATGGACATATGTATACTAGATATGGAGGGGGTGGGATTTGTAAATGCCTCCACATGCACATATCCTTGCAAAAAAGGAGAGGCCACTCAGAAAAATCTAATGATGCATCCTCAAACAATGAATCCACTACCATGCATTAGGCATGCCTTTCCCCTCCACTGTGAATCTATTTTTCTCATTTGTGAACCCATTGGATGGACCTGCATTATTATAAAATGGGAATTAAGAGTTAGGTCAAAACAATATGATTACCATATACCATACAAATAGTTATAATAACATATATATAACCATTCAATATAGTTGTGATGATTCCATATTATCTAATGAATGGGTTAAGCGAATTCATTATAAATATAAAACAAAAAACAAAAAAAAACAAAAATTTCAATATAAATCGAAAATATCTTGTGATTGAAAAGGATAAGATTAAATCGAAATTCAATATAAACTAATAACTAATAAAAATGATATGGATTACCATATACCATGTTGATATTTATAATAACAAATATCTAACCATTCAAAATATCTGCGATGATTCTATATTATCTAGTGAATGGGTTAAGTTGATTCATTATAAATAAATAAACAACAAATTCAAAATAAATCGAAATATCTCGTGATTGAAAAGGTCATCAAGTGAATAAAACGTCGAAGGTAAATGCCACACCATTCTCATGGAGGAAGGATTTGGCAGAAAAGATGTTATATGTTTAGAACATGGAAAAAGCATCGGTTAATTAGTTAGTGTGGCTACAACTCCATAGGTGCAAACCTTTTTTTATTGAAACACTTGTATTAGGGAACTATAGCTACTATGGACATATACATTTCACAACAATAAAAACCTTCTATTCTTGGAAGTAACTTGACTAAGTGGAGAAACTTGGTGTTCAAACCTTAATGCTTCTTCTTCTTCTAAGTTATGTAGCTCTTATCATTGTTAGACCTACATTATAAAAACCCATGCATTAGAGTAGTAAATCTAGCTATGGATATATGAATCTCAGGACAATAAAATATTTTTATCAAAACCCATGTAGTATTGTTGGTAGACCTACTTATCAAAACATGTGTATCAAGGAAATAAATATAGTTATAGAAATATCCATTCCATAACAATAAAATCATCTATCTAAAACCCTTGTATTAGCTATGGATATATGCATTCCAGAACAATAAAAATCCTATATCTAAATCCACTGTGTCAATGAACTAGATACATTAATCACATGTATCATCCAATTAGATGTATCAAACCCCTATATCAATGAATTCGATCTAGAAAACCCTTCTAGCAAATGTTTTTATTAGCAAATTGGATCTATCATATCCCGGTATCGACTAACTAGATGTAGCAAATGGATATATGCATTCCACAACAATAACAACCCTCAAGTTGTGGAAGCCCAGATGCTTCTTCTGCTTCTTAGTTATGCAGTCATTATAAGAAAAATATATAGATATATTGACAGTCTATTGGTAGATAAGGAGAGAGGAAAAAAAGAGTAGGAAGGAGATTTAACAATAAAAAAATGAGGAAAAAAATAATCTAAGGAAATTCAAAAATAAATAAATAAAATGAGGGAAAACAAATGTGGAGAAAATTTAATTATTAATTATTTACGGATTTGGCTTCTGTGATCCATAAATTGTGAGTAAAATCTTTGGGTAAAAATCAGATAGAAGTAAATATGGTCGACGCGTTTCGAACTAGCTAGTGTGGTTCATCAACGCGTTTTGAACTAGCCAATGTGGTTCATCATCAAGATGATGAACCACACTGGCTGGTTCGAAATGCGTCGACCAGATTTACTTTGATCTGATTTTTACCCAAAGATTTTACTATTATATATTTAATTCAAAAAATTTAGTTCTTTCTGTTTTTAATACATAATATCTATATTTTTCAAGGTAACTCTTCATCAAAATCACATTAGAAATTTTAGAGTCAGTGATTTTCCCAAGAGTTATCTTGAAAAATAGTTATGAATCACATAAGTTTACATTCTCACATAATATCTAATTTAAAATCATTTTATTTCCAAATTAGTTATATATTAGTCCAGACTTTGGCCTTATTTATAGGACTATTCATAACATTATTTTCATTGAAGAGCTTTCTTGATTATCCACGGTGTTAGAGAACATTCATCAACATTTAGAATCCCAACGAGCTTGAAAACCATAACCTTATTTTCATTCAATTTAAATTTTTCTTTTATTTTTAATAATGGAGTTGTCTAACGAGACAGAGGAATTGCCCGGACGGCCAAAATTGGCCAAAATCTGGGCCAACAAAACTTAAGAAATATTACAGTAACAGTGTTTGAATCATGATTTTGATAGTGGAAATGGATTCAGCACCATCAAAAACCTCTAAGGCACCCAAAATATTAAAGTTTGATAGTTATAACGTGGATTTACAAAAATCCCTGCCGGATTTTCTTAAAACCTTACCAAAATTTCCATGATTTTTAGGGCAAAAAAGCAGTCTAGTTAGACTGCGGCTTTAATAATATATATATATATATGCTTTTTATTTGTTTAAATAATTCATTGTTTTATTAGTTTTATAAGTAATTAAAGTTGACTTTTCTTTTTATTTTTTTAATACTTAAAATCTAATTAAATACCATTATCAAATTAGCCTTATTTATAGGAATTTTCATAACTTATTTTCATTCAAATTAAAAAATGTTCTTGTTTTTAATAATAACTTTTAATATATTCATATTTATAATTATTTATGTTTTTTATCTTTATATTTTTCCTTATGTTGTTTTTTATTATTTTTCATTTGATTTTTCTGTTGAATTCTAAGCATCTCCTCATTATTTGTTTGTCCTCCATCTATGTCATGATGATATTAATATTTAATTTCTTTGTGCACATGATTTTTCAATGAAATTCGTAAAAGCTAAAATCTATATAAGTTAGTAAAAGCTAAAATCTATATTAATTTAGGTTGAAGGTACATTATCATTCTCTAAAATACAAAAATGTATTTTAATTTAAGTTGAAGATATATTCTATTCTTCTAAAATATAGTGGAGTAAGGTAAAATTAATATTAATTTAAGTTATTCCAAATTTGTAAAATACAAAAAGAGATTGTATAGATTAAAATATGTATATTTACTTTGAATCTACCAAGCATAGAGAAGGATTGAATTTCTAGTGGTGTAAACCTCTTTTTGAGTGCAAAACTTAAGAAAATATTTGCACCTTGAGAGATTTGATCCCTCTCAACACTTCATAGATTTGGAATTAAGATATATCTTTGTTGGTTTTATCAAATGTTGAGAGGGATCAAATCTCTCGAGATGCAAACTCGTTTTGAATGAAAATTTTAAGAAAATGTTGAGAGATGTGATCCCTATTGACACTTAATAGATTTGTAATTAAGATGGACATCTGCTCATTCTTTATAATACTATTTATATTATATATAAATTTCACATCTCTATCTATAAAAATTCTTATTATTAATTTTATTACAATCCTCATAATACATATAACTACATACATGTAAAGGGAATTTTTTTGGACATGTTTTGTTATTATTTTTATTTAAATTTTTAATGTAATATGCATAACACAGAGTATATATAGAGAGGGAGTGTGTGCATGCTTAGAAAAAGGGTTTATTGTAAGTATTAGGTTATTATATGTTTAATAACTAAACTTAAATATAAAGTTTTGAAATGTCATACTTATAAATATGAATTTCCCCTTGATGGAATGACTAAGGCATGCTAGGTGGGAGAGTAAATGGCCATCATCCCATCAAGCACTCAAATATGAGGATGTGGCCATGTGATCTAAAAAAATATGCTCGTCCTCTGACACGTTGCAAGATTTTAAAATTATGTCTTTAGTTCATAATTTATTCACATATGAATAAAAGAATTTTAATGAACTTAAAGATGAAAAATATCCAAATCACAAAAATGACATAAAGCAAGAGACACAACCAGTTAATGACATATTTCACCCCTCCTAGGCTACGTCTCGAGGCATTTCTCAAAGGCTTGGTAGTTTTATTGATCTCGCTGCCAAGTGAGTACATCAATAATCTTTGTCTTTTAGAGTCAAGTTGATGATGGAGTGGCAATGTTTCCCTTCAAGAAAATTCCTCCTACAGAGAACTCTCACCCTTAAACTGAATCACTTTTACAAATAGGCGATTGCGCCAAAACAAAGAGGACTATATAGCAAATGTCCTTGTACTCAAACTCGAGATTAAAAAACAATAATATCACTGCTTCAAAACATAATTGGTATGGCTGTCTTCCTCTAGATCGCATTTCCCACACATATGCTCTAATGAAGAAATTGACTCTTCCATTGCTTCTGCCACACCTCAAAACCCCTGTCTAGGCTTTTTTAGTGCTAGAAAAAGCTTCCGTATGACTCCGTAAACTCTCTTTACATCATTCTCACCATTCTGGAATGTGATCGCAGGCATCAATGGCTACTGTCAATTGATAGCTCTTGGCCTTAGCTTCCCAATGCAACTTAAAAATCTCAAAAAGGCATAATATTGGCCAAGTTATGCCTCAAAATGCATACTACAAGCACAAATAACATAATTTTGACAGACAATCCTTTCAACTCCCATAGCCTAGGCACATTGGCAAACATTTTTATAACCCACGGGCATGTCCGAGGGTCAAACCCGCAGACCTCCCAAGATTGGGTTTGGAAATACATAGAAATTTTTTTCTAATGTAACTCTAATATTAGAGGTCGGGTGCAACCATATCAAATATGATATATAAATATAGTTTTAATATAGTAATCAAGTCTCGGTGGTGATAAACCTGAATCTCCACACATCATATGGTTAGTAACCATAGACTTATCATATTCAATAACATGATGTTTCAACCTGTGGCATGTATCATATAACCAAAGTTTAAACTTCGTGGCAGGTGGTTATGCGCCAACCGTGACATGTATTAACATATGCGTAATAACCATAAAGTTTAACTTTAGACCTTACCTCGCGCTAACCGTGACATGGTTATAACCATAACCCGATGGTGATATTTGGACTCTGCACCATTACCATGGTGTCACATGGTTATTAGAGTATGGATATGACTGTTATCATATGGTTGATTACTAAGTTTCCCCGCACTATTTTGGTGTATGTCTGTTCTCACATAGTTGCTCCACCAATTGAAGTTGACAGCATACTCCCGCGTGGCATGTGGAAGTGCCGATAAACATAATGTATATCTGACAGAGGCAAAAAAATTCAACCTGTGGCACATATTTTTAACATATGGTTCACAACATAACATAAACTCTGCGCCATGTTTCAAACGTTTAACAATAGTTAATACTCTAACGGTGATATCCAACCGTGACCTATGGCACATACGGTTTTAACCATAGGCTATACTCTGGTGGTGTATTATCACAATCATGTGCCAACTGTAGTGCGTTATTTGTAAAGGTCCATCAGTAACTTTGGAGTGGTGATAACTTAAATTGTGGGTTTGGCAGGGCCGCCGGATGTGGCAGACTCCACCAACCCTTACCCCATCATAACAATAAAACAAACCTTATATATGATAATGTGCCCATGTATAATTAAAAAAACTCATGGCCTAATGGCAAGGTTATGTGATGTTGTTGTGGAGGTCGTGGGTTCGACCCACAACTTGACAATTTACCTGCGCTGCTTTGACTTTGACTGCTGGGTATTTTTACCGCCACATTTCTTGTTCTGAGACTTCCACTTGGCCTGCATAGGCCCAATTTTTTTCCTTGTTGGAGAAAAACTTCAAAACATTTTTTCTCCCTCATACGGAGGCCATTTTGGAAACCGAATATGCCATTGGAATCAGCACGACAAGATCTTCAACTTGGCACAGGTTTCATGAGCATCTTAGACTGTAAATTTGAGACTGTAAAATTTGGAGCATTTGGAGGATCTGTTGTTATTTGAGACCATCCTGGTCTCAAAACATTACACAACCAATATGACTAGACTTAATCAAGATCCATCTGGATCATACCTCCCTACTAAAAGACTTTTGGTCCACCAAAATTTTATTACAATAAGGAATTTGTTACATCAATATCAGTGCATAAATATTATAGGCCTTATTACAAACTCAACTAGACTTACCGATGTGATGAAAAATCATAAACACATAATTAAAATTTTAAACATAAGGCATGAAATCTTCCCAGTCCCAAGTAAGCGAGTTTTCTGGAGACTTACATTCTTCCTTTCCAGTTTTCTTTGCTTCCCCTTGTCCTGATTGTGTTGTTGTTGATTCATGTGGTAGCATTGGACATGTGATCTTTGAATTCCATTTCAGATTACATTGTGAACAAACTCTCTCTCCTGAGTCTGCAACGTTCATCTTCTTTCTTGATTTCTTCGAGCTCTATTTTGATGGTGTTGAGTCTTTGTCTGATTGTACCAAAGTATTTCCCAAACTTTTCTTTACTTTCAATGTTGCATCATCCTTCTACGAAATACTCCTTGTAGCATGTATCTTCTTACTGTAAACCTTATGCTTCCCACATTTAGCTACACAATGGTTGTTAATTCCACAGAAAGTACATAGATAAGTATTTTTAACAATCTTCATAATAAAATTTTGTTTAAAATAATCACCTTTCGAATAACTTCTAGAATGAATCGTCTGCTTACCTTTATGATCTTGTATCTTCTTTGGAATTTTCTTAGGATGTAATGACCAACACCGATCTTCTATGTGACCATTCTTTCCACAATAGTCACATGTTGATTGGTCAAATCCCAATCCTTCGTATTGAGGTCTTTCCTGAACTGATATTGGTTGGATTCTACCTTGTTCATGCTTGTAGAGGCCTTTACCTTGCTGATATCCCATTTTTTTCCATAAACTTCATAACAATTCCCTTGGTATGTTTTTCTAAGGCTCCAATCTCATGATAGCTTGAAGCCTCTTCCTTCTTTGTTTCTAAATCAATTTCCTAAGATGCTGGTACATAAGAATGTTCCTAAGAAGGTGAGGAAAAAGTACCAATAACTTCTTCCATTGACTATGTTTTTGGAGTAGCAGATGGATATGAACTTTCTTCATCTGACTGATGAAGTGGGTATACTTCATTATCTCCAATAATGGATGGACTTCGATCTGAGATACTTCCCCTCCGTTGATTTCTCTGCATGGCTTCGATCCTCGCTTGCAATATTTATTTTTCTTCTTGCAATTCTTGCACCATGCGTCATAATGCAGCGTTCTCCTGCCGATATTGTTGATTGAATTCTTCCAATTATTGAAACTGACTTTCCTCTCTGCTTCTACCCATCCTTTCAATCTGGTCATAACCTGCTCTAATACAAAAAATGATCTAAAAATAGATGATTGTCCTCTGACACTTTGCAAGCTTTTAAAATTATGTCTTTAGTTCATAATTTATTCACATATGAATAAGAAAATTTTAATGAACTTAAATATAAAAAATATTCAAAGCACGGAAATGGCATAAAGCAAGAAACACAACCAGATGATGACGAAGTTCACCCCGCTTGGGCTACATCTTCGAGCCTTGCTCAAAGGCTAGGTCGCTTTATTGATCTCACTATAAAGTGAGTACATCAATAATCTTTGTCTTTTAGAGTCAAGCTGATGACAGAGTGGCAATGTTTCCCTTCAAGAAACGTCCTCCTACATAGAAATCTCACCCTTAAACTGACTCAATTTTACAAAGAGACGATTGCACCAAAAAAACAGGGCTATATATAAAATTTCGACGTACTCAAACTCAACATCCAAAAACAATAATATCACTACTTCAAAACACAAGTATTGTGGTTGTCTTCCTCCAATTCACACTACCCACACAGTTGCTCCGATGAAGAAACTGACTCTTCCGCTGCGTCTATCACACCTCAAAACACATATCAAGGCTTTTGTAGTGCTAGAAAAGGCTTTTGTATGACTCCAAAAAGTATATTTACATCATTATCACCATTCTGGAATGTTTTCATAGGCATCAATGGCTACTTTCAACTGATAGCTCTCGACCTCAAGTTCCCAATGAGACTTAAAGATCTCAAAAAGTCCTAATATTATCTAATTTATGCCTCTAAAGGAATACTGCAGACACAAATAATGTAATTTTGACAGACACTCCATTCAACTCCCATAGCCTAGGCGCATTGGAAAACATTTTTATGACCCACGGGCAGATCCCGGGTTCAAACTTGTGGACCTCCCGGGATTGGGTTTGGAAATACATAGAAATTTTGTTATAATGTAACTCTAATATTAGAGTTCAGGCGCAACCATATCAAATATGATATATCAATATAGTTGTAGCATAGTAATCAAGCCTTGGTGGTGATAAACCCAAATCTCCACACGTCATATGGTTAGTAACCATAGACTTATCATAGTCAGTAACAAGATGTTTCAACCCATGGCATTTATCATATAACCAAAGTTTAAACTTTGTGGCAGGTGGTTATGCTCCAACCGTGACATGGATTAACATATTCGTTATAACCATAAATTTTAACTTTAGACCTTACCCTGTGCCAACCGTGACATGGTTATAACCATAACCCGACGGTGATTTTTGTACTTTGCACCATTACCGTGGTGTCACATGGTTATTGGAATATGGATATGATTGTTATCGTATGTTTGATTGTTGAGTTTCCCCGTGCCAGTTTGGCGTTTGTATGTTCTCACATAGTTTCTTTGCCAACCGAAGTTCGATGGCATACTCCCGCGTGGCATGTCGAAGTGTCGATAACCATAATGTATATCTGATGGTGGCATAAAATTTTGACTTGTGGCACATATTTTTAGCATATGGTTTACAGCATAGCATAAACTCTGCGCCATGTTTGGAACGTTTAAAAATAGTTAATACTCTGGCGGTGTTATCCAACTGTGACCCATGGCACATACGGTTTTAACCATAGGCTATACTCTGGTAGTGTGTTATCACAATCCTGTGCCAACCTTAGTGCATTATTTGTAAAGTTCCATCCTCTAACTTTGGAGTGGTGATAATGTAAATGTGGGTTTTGCGGGGCCGCCGAATGTGGCAGGATCCGCCAACCCTTACCCCATCATAACAATAAAAAATTCTTATATATGATAATGTTCCCATTGATAATAAAACAAACTCGTGGCCTAATGGTAAGGTTTTGTGATGTTGTTGTGGAGGTCATGGGTTTGACCCATAACTTGATAGTTGACCTGTGCTACTTTGACTTTGACTGTTGGGTATTTTAACCGCCATGTGTCATGTTCTGAGACTTCCACTTGGCATGCATAGGCCCATTTATTTTCCTATTGGAGAAAAACTTTAGAACACGTTTTCTCTCTCATACGGAGGCCATTTTGGAAACTGAATATCCATCAGAATCAGCGCGACGAGCTCTTCGCCTTGGCGCTAATTTCATTATCATCTGAGACTGTAAAATTTGGAGCATTTGGAGGATATGTTGTTGTCCAAGACCATCCTAGTCTCAAAACATTACACAGCCAATATGACTAGACTCAATCATGATCTATCTAGATCACCATGCATCCTCCCCAATGTCATTAATAAGGCATCATCAAGTTGCCTAGAGGATCGTTTAACATCACTTCAATTTGGTGTCAGATCCCTCTGAAACTATTATTGTTTTAATGGATGAAATTGAGTTGAAATTAATAGTAGTTATTCTATTGGGGTATGTATTTATAGAGACATCATTGGTTTCATTATTAGTCTACATCCCTCTGCACAACACTCATAATTTTTAGGTGTGGCCATTTTCTCCAAGAATTAGTCATAATTTTCACAAGGCAGATGTTAATTTAGGCTACAGGGCCTTGTAATATGTTAAATTATTAGCATTCATGGGATATTTTTCTTCAACTACAATAATGACATAGGAGGTTTCCTTTAGGGATACTACTTTAACTCTATATAGTGGATAATTTTCTACCCTTTTTTGTTTCCTTTATTTATGTTGTTCTCTCCCAGTGCATCCCCTTGCCATTAGTTACATTGTTTTCTATTTTATTTTTTGTCGTGATAACTCTCAAACCCTCACTTAGATTTTTATAGTTGGGTTTGTTTGGGTTTCTCTGTCGCTTGGGATATATTTTTCAAGTCAAGAATGGGATTTCTCCTTTAAATTATTCTTTGATTCCGTCCTTGCAAAAATCCCTCATCTCCCAAGTTCCTCTCCTCCTTGGCTTCCACTACCCTTCACTTCCATCTCTTGAGAAAATTTTCATATTTTAGTCATTTTTTTTATCATTGATTCAAACTTACAATGCATTTTCGATGCACTCAAATCTGACGAGGAGTGGCCCACTACCTAAAACAAGAAGGATTTTTAATCCCAATAGAAAGCTTAACCTTCAACACCTTTGTATTGTATCCACACCCACTAAATATTCATGAAAAAATAATTGTAGTGAAACATTACATTGTAGGAAAGCACAAATGTTTGATATATATCAAAGTGGCTGGAGAGGTAGCATATTGGTTGTTTAACACAACACACACCATAGGAAGATACAAATAATAATATTGTTGATATATACTAGAATTTGAAAATTCTATTGGGTAGTGTATTGTTGGATCACAATGAGGCCAAGGAGGAAGCCTTCCTCATGTTGGATGAGTTACAACTCTCCATGAAGAACCTAGAAAAACACTTGAATTGAATTGAAGAATACTTGGGACTTCCTTCGTATCCAAGATATGCGTCAGGTAGTAGAAAATAGCTAATCACAGTGGAAGCACCAAATTATTATAAGTTTTAATAATGGGTTATATTCAATTGGATGGGAGGTTAAACTAGTTATTTGTTTCTGATATTCCTACACTGACTGCACCTACATCCAAGACAACTAAAAATTATGTTGAAACAGCCACCAGGTTCAATTGACAAGACTAGGTAGACCACAACAATCAGGTGGTAAAAAGAAGAAGAATAAGAAAACTACTTCGAATCAGTAGAAATAACCACAAGCTCCAAACACCAATGCTCAGGACATGAAAGCGTGAAAGCTAAAGTTCCCATGAAAGATTTGTGGTAGGGACCATATGACACATCATTCTCCACATTTGGAAGAGGTCAAAGAGAACAATACTTAGTGAAAGCCCACCACAAAACATGTTGTGTTGAACAATCCTTTTCCCACCTTAGCAACAATTCCAAATCATGATTGTTGCAAATATTTCTCCTCCACAAGGGGTAAATGTAGGTCATCCTCCTAATGGGGATGCACCTACAACAATTATTCCATGTGAATAAATGGTAAACTTGACCTTTATACGAAAAATAGATGCAATAGTCAATGCAAATGCAGATTAAAAAGTGAAATCAAATATGGAACTGCAATAATAGGTGCAAAACTTGGCACAAATTGTGGTGAAGCAAAAGTGCATGCAACAATGGACACAAATTTGGAAGCAAAAAGGATGAAAACCTGGATGCATAATAAGATGTAAAAAGGAATGTAAATGTGGACACAAACATGGGTGAAATAGTGTACACAAAATTAGACGCAAAAGTGGATGCAATAGAAGTAGATGCAAAAGTAGGTGAAAAACTCGATGCATATTCCAACGTAGAAGTGGATGCAAAAGGGGACGCAATAAAATACACAATATTCGATGAAAATTTGGAAACAAAAGAGGATTCAAATGTGGATGCAAAAGTGGAATAAAATTTGGGTGCAATGGTATCTTCAAAACATGGAAAAAATTGGGGCTCAACAAATGTGGGTGTAAAAGTTGATACAACAAAAGAAAAAAAATATGAAAAATCGAATGCAAAACAAGATGAAAAAAGGGATGAAAAAGTGAATGCAAATGTGGGTGCAACAATGGACACAAAATTGGATGCAATAATGGCTGCAATGGAAGTAGATACAAAAATGGATATAAAACAAGATACAAAACCCAATGCATAAACCCAACACAAAAGTGGATGCAAAAAGAGATGGAATATTTGATGCAAATTTGCATGCAAAAGAGTATGCAAACGTGGATGCAAAAGTGGAAGAAAACATGGGTTCAATAGTAGGTACAAAACATGGCATAAATTGTGACACAACAAAAGTGGATGCAATGGTAGATGCAAAAAAAGAAGCAAACTTTGATGTAAAATAAAATGCAAAAAGGGATACAAAAGTGGAAGTAAACATGAGTGCAATAGTGGATGCAACAAAAGTTGATGTAAAATTATACTTAAAACCTTACGCAAAACTTGGCGCAAAAGTGGATTAAAAAAGGGATGCAAAATTTGATGCAAACATAGATGCAAATGTGGATGCAAAATTAGAATAAAAAGTGGGTGCAAAGGTAAGTGACAAACTAGGCGAATATTGTGGCACGACAAAAGTGAATGCAATAGTGGCCACAATAATGGATGCAAATGTCGATGATTTATAGGATGCAAAATTAGATGCAACAAAATTAGATTCAAAACTAGACAAAAGCCTTGACACAAAACTTGGTGCAAAAGGGGATGCAAAAATGGATGCAAAAAAACATGAAAAAGACGATGCAAAAGTTGATGCACGTGTAGGTGCAAAAAGTGGATGCAAATGTAGTTTGTCATTGGACTCATCTTTCAGTATATTGGAATTGATTCCAACATTGACAACGATTTCAATGGACCAATCCATAGCTTTTTGAACTTAGCATGCTTTGTCCTACTTCAAAAGTGGTATATTTAGCTCATTTGTCATGATAATTTTTTAGCCAGTTTTTCCTTTTTTGAATTTGATTGAGAGATTTAGTTATTTTTTCATCAAGATACAAGAGTGCATCATAACGGTTAATTAAATTAGACTCCTTAAATTCTTCAGTTTGAAAGGAAAGATGAAAGGAGGCTAATTCCAGCTCAACAAGCATGAAAACTTCATTTCCATATATAATTTGGAAGGGTGTGACACCATTACTTACCTTAGTGGTAGTACACTCTACCCATAAGGCTTGATAAAGCAAGTGATTCCATTGTCTAGGATTATCATAAATTACCCTTTTAAGAATCTTAAGAAGATTTTTATTCATAGATTATATTATCCCATTTCCTTGGGGATAGTAGGAGGATGAGAAAGTATGCTTGATAGAAAACTTGTTGCAAAAAAAGTGAAAATTTAGCATAAATAAAAGCATATCCATTATCAAATACAATGTGAATAGATGTTCTGAATCTAAGCATAAGAGTATCTTCAAAGAATTGGATAACTTGGTCATCAGTGGCCTTCTTAAGGGGAATTTATTCAGACCATTTAGTGAAATAGTGTCTTGTAATTAGAATATAAATGGGACCATTTGAAGAAGGTGTCTTGGGCTTATGAAATCAAGCCTCCATTTGACAAAGGGGTAGGTGGGAATAATGGTTCCAAAGGCATTGACGAGTATTGCAATTTTCCAGTCGCATGATGAGATTCATTGCATGAAATGAAGAATTTAAAAGTGTCTCTAAATATATGCAACCAGTAATACCCAATTCTCAAAATTTTATAAGCAGTGGCTCTTGCGGTGAAATGACCACCTATGTGATCATATTGTTCAAATGCTTCGCGCAAGGATTTTAAAACATGATTTGAAGACTTATCATATATGCATCTCAAGATTACTCCTTTCGGAAACTTTCCAAATAAGATATCGCCTACAAATATAGATTCTGATGCATCTATTCTAAGTTTTCTTCTTTGGATTTTATCTAAGTTTTATGGACATTTCTGGTGATTGACTTAAAAAATTATATTGTGATACCAAGGGTGATAATAAATCTTAGATTGTTCATCTTGAATAAAAAATAAATTAGCAAAATATAAATCCAAATCTTGTGCAAGGTGCAAAGCTAAATCTTGACCTTTAATAGCATTCATAATTGTTATGGTAAGGTCATGTTCCTAAATTTTAAGGTCATGTTCCTGAATTTTAGTTAGTAAATGTGCTAATTTACTAGACACTAAATTTTGGGAAAGTGAAGATTTCACGACTCGTAAAGTGGTCCTTACCTCAATGTGTTTTCCAAGGATGAAATGCCTGAATTTTTCAACAGCCTTAACCACACAATATATCTGTTTTTCAATCATCGAATATTTCATAGCATCATCAAATTAAATTTGGCCAGTGAATGTTATAGGTTGTTCCAGCCCTTGATTGATTTTTTGCATTAGGATTGCAGAAATAGCTTCCTGCGTAACATAAGTGTATATGATAAAATATTTAGTAAAATCATGAGTGGCTAAAGCAAGAGCTGCTAAACTGGCATCTTTGATCTGTTAGAAAGTTTGTTGAGTGAACAAATTCCAATTAAAATATTAATCATTTTTTAATAAATGGTGGATTGGCTTGAAAATTTGTGGAAAATTGGGTATGACCTGCATTAAAATTTTGATTTTTCCCATCAATGACTAAATTTATTTTTTAGAAGTAGGAGGATAGATAGCTTGAATAGCGAACACTCGTTCACAGTCAATGTTGACAACTAAATCGAAGACAATGTGTCTAAGCAGCTTACCTAACTTGACACCAAAAATTGACTTGGCAAGTCTATATTTTCTGCAACAAGTAAACAATTTTGCAATATGGTCAAAATGATTTGCACGATTCTTGGAGTAAATTTTCAAATCGTCTAAGTACACTTGCATAATTAATCCTATCAAATCATTAAAAGATATATTCACTGCTCTTTGGAATGTAGCTCCAATGTTTATCAAGCCAAAAGGCATGCGATTATAAGTGAATATTCCTCATTTAGTGGTGAAGGTTTTTTTATGTCTGTCATTTTTATTTATGTAGATTTTTTTGTAGCCAGAGAAGCCATCTAAAAGATATATTATGCCAGAACCAACTACTTGCTGCAAATTTGGTAGAGGAAAAAATTCCTTCACATTAGCCTTATTTAAGAAAATAAAATCAGCACATAGACAAATCTAACCATTTTTCTTTATAAAAAGAACCAAGTTAGTTACCCATTCATAATATTTAACAAGAGAGATAATATGAGCAGCCAACATTTTATCTAGCTCGGATCTTACAGTTGCCTCTAAAGTTGGGTTTACAGGTCTTTTATTTTGCTTAATAGGTCGACAAACAATTTTAATAGGTATGGCATGAGTGATAATGGAAGGATGAAAACCTTGTAAATCATTGTATGCACAGGAAAAAACATCAAAAAAGTCATGAAAGAGGAAAATGAACTTATTTATTTCATTATGGGAGCAAGATTCAAAGACATAAACATTTTTGGGTTACTATCAATTCCAATATTCACCTTCATTGTTTTATTAGTTGTCTTGTCTGGTGATTTTCTTAATGGTGGAAATTTAGTAGAATCACTAAGCAATAAAACATCTTCGAAAGGGAATAGACCCTTAGGATATGTATTTTTCTCAAGATTAATGATTTGATATGACTCCTTGATATCGTAGGTGAGAAAGGTGAGGAGATCATGATCACCATTAAATACTTGTCATGATTCCTCATTATCATGAAGAAGTGGTTTGTACAATGTTACTATAGTACAATGAGGCATATTAATCATATCAAAGTATATGGACCTCGCAACATACATTACTAAATCTCAACTACAGTATTCACACTTTCGTTTATATATGTGATGTTAAAAATTTTAAATTTTGTGATAGCATTTGAAGCAAGGGCAATATAACGCCTCATTAGCTTATTTGAAGGGGTATAGATTATTTTGATCAAATTAACCACTAATTCATAGTCCCAAAAAATAGATATTTTGTATTCCAAGTTGAAGGGAATTATCCAACCCAAGGCGCAGATCCTCAAACTCTGCAATATTGATAGTGCATGTGAAATCCAAGCAATACAAAAAGGAATGAGACTTTCCAAAATGATTTTGCAAGAATATACCAACTCCATTTCCTTCTTGTGATGATGGCCCATTAAAGAAAATATGCCAAATTAATTCAAAATATAAAGGAACACTCATAGTACTTTGATTAACAACTTCTTCTTCATTAAAGATGGAATAGTTTCCTAGGTGCTCCTCTATGTATTTAACAGATGGTTCATGAAGGTTTTCGATATAAGGAACTATTATTTCTTCCCTATATACGATCGTGTTTTTAAAAACTTTTGGAATAATAATATGAGAACCATCCATAGAATAATATTAACATGTCAGTGTTTACCAATCTCTACAAAGAATTATTGAATAATTACCAATAGGCATATCTAAAGACTTGGATGTTACAGGTTGTACAAATTTACGGATGTGCACACATGACCAATGTGACATCTTTGATTTCACCAACTATGGCTTGATTTTGCTTATTTAATGCTAACATGTTCCTAGGAATTTCATTGGTACATGAAATTCCAAGTTCTTCCATAAAATTTTTAGACATGACATTCGGCCCAGAACTTCCGTCTATAAGACGGTAATTGAATACTTTATCAAATATTTTCATTGATACATAAAAAGGAGGATTCTTAGATTATCTTTAGCTGGATTGATGTAGGTGGATATTGGTGGCCACTCGCCTATTCCACCTAGTCAATTTCATCAGTTTACTTATTTACTATTTTTATTAGTTTTTCAGGTCGTGAACTTTTGGATCCATTTTGAGGCCACAAACGATGTTTTTTGGGCATGATTCTTCTATTGATTTCATAAAAATCAAATTATTAGTTGTATTTCTCGGAGATATGTTTCCAACAAGGTATCATATGCATCAAACAAATATAATATGACCAAGTTACGACCCAGGGAAGTTGGTTGCCCAACCAACCCCAACGGGGCCCATAAACTCTTAGTGTTACATATCCTCGGGTTAGGGTTTTGGTTGTTTAGGGTTTTCTCTTATTGTTCAATAATAAAAATTCCCTTGAGCCTCATTGTAACACGGTTCAAAGGCATGTATCCGCCACATCTCTTCTCAGAGATAAGCTACCATCGCCCAAGCTAGGTTACTTTTCCTTTTGTCTATAAGCATTTTTTTAGTATTTGATATTAATGAAATGAAGTGTTATTACTGCTGCATCTCTACGTTTATGTTTGTTTCTGTATTTTATTGCATTCATGCATAATTCCATATCAATGGTATTAGAGTGGTCTTCTCTTTCTCGATATTTCTTTGCATGTCCCCAACGAGGTGGGGGTATAAGGAGTTAGGGCTCGATCTGGTTGAACCTTTGCAATATCAACCTCGCAAACCCCGACGGCCTCCCATGGTGGAAGAAAATAAAGATGAGGGAGCAGAAGATCCTATCAAAATATTGCTCGAGGAGGCTTTCGATAAGCAAAGGAACATGATGATGGATAACTTTTCCCAGATCCTTCAACAACTACCCATCTGTGGCACATCTTCAGCAAGCAGCCACTCTAGAGGCGCCACTCCTTTGAAGGTACAAGTAAACTTTGACATTCACATATTTGAGTGCCAAATAGATGCAGACGTCGTAGATATATGGCTGAATTTTCTGGAAGGGTATTTTTCGGTCCATGATTTCACCGATCAAGAAAATATTACCTTTTCACTCCTCAAATCCACCCCCCATGTCAAATAATTGTGGGAAACCTACTGTGAACAGATGGATGAGGAAGAACGCTCTATTTTTTCAGCTGCAACCACTTGGAATTTGTTCTGACATGGCATCAAGGAACAATATTACCCCGTGGGGAGCTATGAGTACAAGTACATCCAATGGACCACGATGTGGTAGTAAAGGGAGCAATATGTGCACGAGCTGACGAATTTGTTCCATACATTGTGCACAAACTTGGGTATTAAAGATTCGGAGAAACACTTGGTGGTCAAGTACCATAGTTGTTTTCACAGATACATTCAGGAGAAAATGGAGTTACTCGACATTACCTTGCTTGGCACAGCATATGGATATGTCACCAAGATCGAGCAGAAATTTAAGCAGAAGAAGCGAGACTTTGGATCCATGAATATGAAGCCAGAGAAAGGTGACCCCAAACCGCAAAAAAAAGGGCGAACCCAAAGTGGGGCAACTCAAGACAACCCGCTGAAGCAACAAGCAAAGAAAAACACCACAAATCCAAAGAAGGACAAGGGGAAGTGGTGTAAATTACATAAAAGCTCCACTCACAAGACAAGTGAGTGTCGGGCCAAACAATCACTAGTGGCCTAGCTAAAGGCATCCGAATCAAATGCATGTTCTGATTCTGGGTCTGAACCAGACAAGAGGAATGACAAAGGGAATAAAATCATTAATGCAGAACCCAGTGCCCCCGTTGTCACCACCAAGATCCAGAGGAGGGGGAGCGCCTCTTCCATTCCCAGATGTGCGTGAACGGTTCTCCACTGCAATTCATTGTCGATAACGAAAGCCAAAAGAAACTCATTTCACCAGATTTCTTGAAGCGGCTCAGCCTATCGACCACAACACACCTGCAGCCATATACCATCAGGTGGCTTCACCAAGGAAGATATCTTTGCGTCAGCCAACATTGTCGCCTTCCCTACAGCATAAAGCCCTTACCGGATGAGGTATTCTATGATATTTCTCCTGTTGAAGTTTCTAATGTATTATTAGGCCAACCATACTTTTGGAAGCGACATGTTGTGTATGAGTCTAGGTAGGCCTCATTTGGTTATTATTACTTTGGGAAATAATTTGTACAGGATATCGGAGATAGTATCGCCTTTCACCATCTCTTTGATTATATTATTTCCCAAACCAGGAAATTTGTTTTCATTACAATTCGCCCACGGGAAAGAATAAAATTATGGCATAGCCTCAAACGGGGCGCCCTATCTCTTCACAGTCCATAATAGGTATCCAATCCCACAGCTCGATTACCTCTTGGACCAGCTTTGGAGGCCAAATATTTCAGCAAGATCGACTTGAAGTCTGGGTATCACCAGGTACCAATTTGATTAGATTTGGATCAAGGACCTAAGTGATAGCTAAAATTTCAAAGTGTTCAAAAATGTGTTGAACCTGAGCGACTGGATAGATCTCGTCTTCTTGATTCTGGCGTCATTAACAGTTTGAAAACCAACACTGTATGAAGAATTATCACGATTTGAAAAGCCCAGTAAACTGAAAATTTTGACATTTGACCAAAGTTGACTAGGTAAAGGTACAATCAGCAAAAAGGAATATTCCCAAAAATATTCTTTCTGGGATAATCACTATTTTACAAGTGTTGAAGTTCTATTTGCTGAAATTGTTCTGCATTATTGGAGGACCAATGAGAAGGCGACATGTGGCCAGCCCCGAGGCCACCACGTGTCCCTGAAGCGGAGTGGTAAAACTTTGGGAGGCCACAGGAATCGACTACGAGACCTCCAACAGGACACGCCCAAGTCTTAACCACCCGCGCTACATTGTTACTTGACCATATTGGTGGTCGAGTTATATTTAAAGTTCAATGGGATCGTGTTTGGGGGTTGGGGAACGCTGGAAGTCCCGCATATGTTGTTCACATGTTACAACACAACCGGTGCATAAAATGAAAACTCTGACAGTTCGCAACCGCCAGCATAACCGCTATTTCATGTCACATGCAACAGTCAATTGTTCTCCACGTGGTAAGTTAACACAGCATTTAAACCAGTGTTTCAACTAGAGTTCTACTCCATCAACCCCAGTTAATCCGGAGTTCTACGCCATCAACCCTAGTTAATCTAGAGTTCTCGCCGACGGTTATGGTTATGACCGTGGGGTTTGGGGTCGTCATGTGGCCACCCCAACACCCAACATTTAATATTGCAGTCAAGTTTAGCAGTGATTTGGAAAAAGGCGCCATTTTGGGCGGAAGTTCCTAATTTGACTCAAGTGGAGTACTCCACTTATAATGGAGTTTTAATAGGAGTAACTGAAAAAATGAGTAGGAGACTCAATTTTCGACCATTTTAAGTGAACAGAGAGTTATTCTTAGCTAATTAGAGTGTTATGGAGCCATTGGTGAGGTTTTTAGAGCTAGCTAAGGACTTCTGAGTGTGATTTTGATTCAGAGAAGTTTCAAGGGCCACCAGGGGCCAGCAGGAGAATGAGGCCTAGCCAGGGCAGTCAGACACCATTCCCAGCAAAAAAATAGTATATTCTGACTATCTTGAACCTTATGAATCCAATGATGGGGTTTTCAGAAGCATTAGGAGACTTCTGAAGGCTGAGATGCTACAGAGAAGTTTTCAATGAGCCTAGAGCCACAGGGTGCCACCAAGTGTTGGAGGCGTAACTGATCTGAAATTGTGTGAACTTATTATTTCAAATACAGAGATAGACTGTTGGGGCATTCACTGGTTATTTCACCTTTCAAAGAAAGGATGAAACCAGAGGCTACCTAGCCCACAAACAGACTCTGCCTAAAGAAATAATCAGTAAACACTAATGATCTAGTTATGAAAGTATTTGTTGCTGGTTCAAAGTATTCATTAACCATAAACAAATGTGTGCAAGCTTTAAAATGTGTTTTGAACTTGGAACGAAGTGACTTTGATGAGTTTAGGTGTCTTTTTACATGTAGGAGGTTTGTTTCAGTTTACTGTTTAACATATGCAATTCTGAAAATAAGCACCAATAAACATACAGCATATAACTCAGCATATGATGAGGCAGTTCAGCCCTCCTGGGCTTCATCTGCTGGGTCCAAGGCTCCCAAATGGGCATGTCCTTGCTCTTATTATGCTCTTAAATTGGTTATACAAAGTGTATAAATCCTAAACAAGCGAAATTAGCTGCATAAATGGATTCAGAGTGCTGAAAATAGTAAGAAATGACAGCAATTTCACCCCAAACAGATGAATATAGCCCAATACAGCTCTCTATTCCCAAAGCCCTGGTGCCTCTTCAAGCTCTCACACTGATAAAACACCTGAAGAAATGCCCTGATGGCTCTGAAACATGCTCCAGTGGCTCTGTAATGCTCCAAAACCCTCAAAACAAAACAAAAAAATTTGCTCCAAATGGACTCTCCTAGCCAAAGTTATGACCTGTACAAGTTTTGCCCAATTAGGGCTAGAAAAGCTCCTCCAAATGTGGGAGGACTGCAGCTAAGCCCACTAAATTATGAAAACGCACCATAATTGGGTTCTCCGCCAGAAAAGTCGCCAATTGTTAGGGGCTACAGATAAGGCCCTCGAACCATATGTCTAAATCAGTCGATATTTGTTTGGGTTATGCGGTTGTTGAATTTAAGGTTTAACCATAATATATAACTGATATTTATGACTCTGCCATCCACATATGACCATGCCTTATCCCTTTTCTTACGCGTCGTTGAATGAGCCATGGGTTCTGGCATTTGGGTTTTGTGGTAAAGGGGCTGGTCCCCAGCTCTTTAACTCCACTCCAAAGTAGCCACGTGCCTTTTAACTTAAAACGTGAACAATACGTTACCACCATTAACCTTTGAACTTATGCATTCCCATTTTCGAATTTTAATAACACATGTGTGGTTTTAATAATTGATTTTTAATAAGGTTTAAAATTTTCTTAAAATAAATTAATTAAAACATATATTAATTAATATAATATATGATTAATAAAATCATATAAAATATTAATAAACATATAATTCAATTAATTAATTAAACCTTAATAAAAATAAAATTATTCCAACACATAAAATTAAAAAAAAAATCCCTTTCAAAATTGAAGGTTATTGGGCGATTTCAAAGTGCAACAACTTCTTCATACAATAACGGATTTTAGTGTTGTTCGCAGTGCGAGGATTGTTTTGACGAGATATTTCCTGCCATTCTAGTTTGAACCAATTCTGAGCAAATAAATTTTTGAGCATTTTTCCAAGTAGGACATGATCACCTGATCACACCTCCCAAATGGGAAGCTTTTGGACCCACAAAAGCTCTCTGATTAGTGAAATTGATGATGTTGAGATTGATTCATATGGTGAATTCTACCATTCTGAAACCAACTTTGTCCCATGTTGAATTGTGTGTCCTCCTTGCTTGCACCGCTTTTCTTTGACACTTCATTCACTGCATTGACTAACCCCAAAGGTAACTTGTGCAACATAATGTCATCTTCTTTCAAAGACAAACTGTTATCAAACTGAGACATATCATTAGCAACATCATGAAAAGGTAAATGCACAAAATCTTGTTGTTTCAACATCAACAAAGTTAGACTTTGACTTACATTAACCAGCCTTTTCAATTGACCTGCATGGAGTAAAGAAATTCCAGATTCTTCTTTTGTGCTCTCACAATATACTCTTTCCCATCCTTGAACAAATGATACTTGTTTTCATGGCGATGGAAGATGGCCTTTCTGTCGAATAAGTAAGGACTTCCCAAAACAATTCCTGAAATATCAAGCGGCACCACATCAAGTTCAACTGTGTCAATAAAATGTGTTGTTATTGCAAAGTGCAATATGCACTTTCTTGAGACTTGTAAATTTTCATCCTTGCATATCCACCTAAGTGGATAAGGCTTTGGATGTCGAATGGTTTCAAGTTTTAACTGTTTGACCAAATCTTCTGATATGAGATTAGCTTGTGACCCACTATCAAACAGTGTGTCAATTTTTGTATGTTTTGAAATTACCCTCACATGGAAGAGCTCTATCCTCCTCTTTTCATCTTGAGTATCTTTGTGAAAATTTAATGAGCGAGAACCGGGAATTGTGTCTTGCACCACTTCTTTCCCCTTAATGTTCTTTAAAACCATGGCGATACTTGTTGTCTCATCACCTGAGTCTAGCCCTAAGTCTTGCTTAACTGTTGCTATAGTTTTCCATTTTTATTTGGTCTTGTTTTTGTTTTTGTATTTTTCTGGTTTCAGCTCAGGATGAAGCTTCCAATAGTGGTCTTCATCATGACTTGTCTTTGAACATTTCTTTCAAAAGAACTTTCCTTTTTCTTTTCTTCAATTTGCAACTCTTTTTCTTCCTTTGTTTTTGAAATCACTATCCTCATTCAAAGCATCAAAAGTATTCTTTCCTCTAGCTTCTGAATGTGTAGCCTATACACAGACTTCATATAAGCTGGTAGGATTAAACATAAGAATAGTGTGTTGAAGGTAACTGTGCAAACCACCTATGTACTTTAACAGAGTGTCTTGGCTTTGTAAATCTACCCCAAATAAGAGTGCTCTTCTCCTAAATTCCTGGGTATAGTCTTGCACATTCTGTCCCTTAAGCTGTCTAAAATTTTGCCAATTCATTATAGCCTTCTGAAGATAAGCAAGAGGATAAAATTTCTTCTTGATTGCAGTAATAAATTCAGTCCATGATAAAGAAATATTACCATGTTTCTTGATTTCCTCCCTGGTCTTGGCTTCCCACCAAACCAATGTTGCTCCTTCCATCCTTAATGAGGCTAATTGTATTTTTGTGTCATCATCATGCAGATTTTTAATCCTTAGATAGACTTCCAGTTGTCTAATCCAGTTATCTAATTTCTCTTCATTAACATCACCATTAAACATTGGCAATTCAAATTTTACATCAAGCTTTAACAAAGGATTTTTACCAGTTGTTTTTTACTTATGTGACTGATTTTCTGAAGTTGAAGAGGATGATGTTGAGGAAGAGGATGACGATGGAGATGGTGGATCACCATTTCCTCCATTCCCTTTCTTTGACTTTTCATTTTCTTTCTTTCCTCCTGAAGAATCTCCTTCTTCTCTTTGGTTTCTAGATCCTTCTCCAGCAATCCTATCATTTATTTCTTGATAGAGGATCCTAACCATTTCAGTCATATCTAATAAATCTTTTCTAAAGATTCTTTCTTCTTCCTTGGGATCCATTTCTTCATGAGCTTCACCTTCTCTTGAAGACATGCTTGTAGTTGCTTCTAAGGCTATTGAGGGTGTGATAGAAGGTGGAGATAATGGCACTCTGGTCGTTCTTGGTTGTGGATTATTTTGTGCACTAACCAATTTTCCTTACCCTCTTTTCATTTTCAACTTAGTAAGCATCAAATTTGCAAAACAGAAAAATATATCTTGCACAAAAGCAACACTCAAAAACTGAGTTCAACCTATGCTCTGATACCAATTTGATCTGAAATTGTGTGAACTTATTATTTCAAATACAGAGATAGACTGTTGGGGCATTCACTGGTTATTTCACCTTTCAAAGAAAGGATGAAACCAGAGGCTACCTAGCCCACAAACAGACTCTGCCTAAAGAAATAATCAGTAAACACTAATGATCTGGTTATGAAAGTATTTGTTGCTGGTTCAAAGTATTCATTAACCATAGACAAATGTGTGCAAGCTTTAAAATGTGTTTTGCACTTGGAACAAAGTGACTTTGATGAGTTTAGGTGTCTTTTTACATGTAGGAGGTCTGTTTCAGTTTACTGTTTAACATATGAAATTCTGAAAATAAGCAGCAATAAACACATAGCATATAACTCAGCATATGATGAGGCAGTTCACCCCTCCTGAGCTACATCTGTCTGGTCCAAGGCTCCCAAATGGGCATGTACTTGCTCTTATTGTGCTCTTAAATTGGTTATACAAAGTGTAGAAAGCCTAAACAGGAGAAATTAGCTGCATAAATGGATTCAAAGTGCTGAAAATAGTAATAAATGACAGCAATCTCACCTCAAACAGATGAATATAGCCCAATACAGCTCTCCATTCCCAAAGACCTGGTGGCTCTTCAAGCTCTAACGCTGAAAAAACACCTGAAGAAATGCCCTGATGGCTCTGAAACCTGCTCCAGTGGCTCTGTAATGCTCCAAAACCCCCAAAACAAAAAATAATTCGTTCCAAATGGACTCTCCTAGCCAAAGTTATGACCTGTACAATTTTTGCCCAATTAGGGCTAGAAAAGCTCCTCCAAATGTGGGAGGACTGCAGTTAAGCCCACTAAATTAGGAAAACGCACCATAATTGGGTTCTCCGCCAGAAAAGCCGCCAGTTGTTGGGGGCTACAGATAAGGCCCTCGAACCATATGTCTGAATCATTCGGCATTTGTTTGGGTTATGTGGTTGTTGAATTTAAGGTTTAACCATAATATATAACTGATATTTATGACTCCGCCATCCACATATGACCATGCCTTATCCCTTTTCTTACGCATCGTTGAATGAGCCATGGGTTCTGGCGTTTGGGTTTTGTGGTAAAGGGGATGGTCCCCAGCTCTTTAACTCCACTCCAAAGTAGCCACGTGCCTTTTAACTTAACACGTGAACAATACGTTACCACCATTAACCTTTGAACTTATGCATTTCCATTTTCGAATTTTAATAACATATGTGTGGTTCTAATAATTGATTTTTAATAAGGTTTAAAATTTTCTTAAAATAAATTAATTAAAACATATATTAAATAATATAATATATGATTAATAAAAATCATATAAAATATTAATAAACATATAATTCAATTAATTAATTAAACCATTCTAGTTTGAACCAATTCTGAGCAAATAATTTTTTGAGCATTTTTCCAAGTAGGACATGATCACCTGATCACACCTCCAAAATGGGAAGCTTTTGGACCCAAAAAAGCTCTCTGATTAGTGAAACTGATGATGTGGAGACTGATTCTCCACTCTTCCACCCTTGAATAACTGAAATCTACCCGATTTCATCAAATGGAGCTTTTCAGAAAATGATAAATTGTCTCTGGAATTAACTAATCGACCATTGCTAAAACTGACTGAGTCATGATGCAAATTCTTAAAATTTGCAGAATAGCAACTGTAATTTGCAGAAAACAAATTGTTTCTACACTGATCAAACTTCCAAGAAGACTTAAAATAACTTTCACCTTTCAAACTATTCATATGGCGAATTCTACCATTCTGAAACCAACTTTGTCCCATGCTGAATTGCGTGTCCTCCTTGCTTGCACTGCTTTTCTTTGACACTTCATTCACTGCATTGACTGACCCCAAAGGTAACGTGTGCAACATAATGTCATCTTCTTTCAAAGACAAATTGTTATCAAACTGAGACATATCATTAGCAACATCATGAAAAGGTAAATGCACAAAATCTTGTCGTTTCAACATCAACAAAGTTAGACTTTGACTTGCATTAACCAGCCTTTTCAATTGACCTGCATAGAGTAAAGAAGATTCCAGCTTCTTCTTGTGTGCTCTCACAATATACTCTTTCCCATCCTTGAACAAATGATGCTTGTTTTCATGGCGATGGAAGATGGCCTTTCTGTCAAATAAGTAAGGACTTCCCAAAACAATTCCTGAAATATCAAGCGGCACCACATCAAGTTCAACTATGTCAATAAAATGTGCAGTTATTGCAAAGCGCAATATGCACTTTCTTGAGACTTGTAAATTTGCATCCTTGCATATCCACCCAAGTGGATAAGGCTTTGGATGTGGAATGGTCTCAAGTTTTAACTATTTGACCAAATATTCTGATATGAGATTAGCTTGTGACCCACTATCAAACAGTGTGTCAATTTTTGTATGTTTTGAAATTACCCTCGCATGGAAGAGCTCTATCCTCCTATTTTATCTTGAGTATCTTTGTGAAAATTTAATGAGCTAGAACTGGGAATTGTGTCTTGCACCACTTCTTTCCCCTTAATGTTCTTTAAAACCATAGCAATACTTTTTGTCTCATCACCTGAGTCTGACCCTAAGTCTTGCTCAACTGTTGCTACAGTTTTCCCTTTTTCTTTGATCTTGTTTTTGTTTTTGTATTTTTCTGGTTTCAGCTTAGGATGAAGCTTCCAATAGTGGTCTTCATCATGACTTGTGTTTGAACAGTTCTTGCAAAAGAACTTTCCTTTTTCTTTTCTTCAATTTGCAACTCTTTTTATTCCTTTTTTTTTTAAATCACTATCCTCATTCAAAGCATCAAAAGTATTCTTTCCTCTAGCTTCTAAATGTGTAGCCTGTACATAGAATTCATATAAGCTGGTAGGATTAAACATAAGAATAGTGTGTTGAAGGTAACTGTGCAAACCACCTATGTACTTTAACAAAGTGTCTTGGCTTTGTAAATCTACCCCAAATAAGAGTGCTCTTCTCCTAAATTCCTGGGTATAGTCTTGCACATTCTGTCCCTTAAGCTGTCTAAAATTTTGCCAGTTCATTATAGCCTTCTGAAGATAAGAAAGAGGATAAAATTGCTTCTTGATTGCAGTAATAAATTCAGTCCATGATAAAGAAATCTTACCATGTTTCTTGATTTCCTCCCTGGTCTTGGCTTCCCACCAAACCAATGATGCTCCATCCATCCTTAATGAGGCTAATTGTATTTTTGTGTCATCATCATGCAGATTCTGAATCCTTCGATAGACTTCCAATTGTCTAATCCAGTTATCTAATTTCTATGCATTAACATCACCATTAAACATTGGCAATTCAAATTTTACATCAAGCTTTAACAAAGGATTTTTACCAGTTGTTTTTTACTTATGTGACTGATTTTCTGAAGTTGAAGAGGATGATGTTGAGGAAGAGGATGACGATGGAGATGGTGGATCACCGTTTCCTCCATTCCATTTCTTTGACTTTTCATTGTCTTTCTTTCCTCCTGAAGAATCTCCTTCTTCTCTTTGGTTTCTAGATCCTTCTCCAGCAATCCTATCATTTCTTTCTTGATAGAGGATCCTAACCATTTCAGTCATATCCAAGAAAGCTATTCTAAAGATTCTTTCTTCTTCCTTGGGATCCATTTCTTCATGAGCTTCACCTTCTCTTGAAGACATGCTTGTAGTTGCTTCTAAGGCTATTGAGGGTGTGATAGAAGGTGGAGATAATGGCACTCTGGCCCTCCTTGGTTGTGGATTAGTTTGTGCACTAACCAATTGTCCTTCCCCTCTTTTCAGTTTCAACTTAGTAAGCATCAAATTTGCAAACAGGAAAATATATCTTGCACAAAAGCAACACTCAAAAACTGAGTTCAACCTATGCTCTGATACCAATTTGATCTGAAATTGTGTGAACTTATTATTTCAAATACAGAGATAGACTGTTGGGGCATTCACTGGTTATTTCACCTTTCAAAGAAAGGATGAAACCAGAGGCTACCTGGCCCACAAACAGACTCTGCCTAAAGAAATAATCAGTAAACATTAATGATATGGTTATGAAAGTATTTGTTGTTGGTTCAAAGTATTCATTAACCATAAAAAAATGTGTGCAAGCTTTAAAATGTGTTTTTCACTTGGAACAAAGTGACTTTGATGAGTTTAGGTGTCTTTTTACATGTAGGAGGTTTGTTTCAGTTTATTGTTTAACATATGTAATTCTAAAAATAAGCAGCAATAAACACACAGCATATAACTCAGCATATGATGAGGCAGTTCACCCCTCCTAGGATACATATGCTGGGTCCAAGGCTCCCAAATGGGCATGTCCTTACTCTTATTATGCACTTAAATTGGTTATACAAAGTGTAGAAAGCCTAAACAAGCGAAATTAGCTGCATAAATGGATTCAAAGTGCTGAAAAATAGTAAGAAATGACAGCAATTTCACCTCAAACAGATGAATATAGCCCAACACAGCTCTCCATTCCCAAAGCCCTAGTGGCTCTTCAAGCTCTCACGCTGATAAAACACCTGAAGAAATGCCCTGATGGCTCTTAAACATGCTCCATTGGCTCTGTAATGCTCCAAAACCCCCAAAACAAAAACAAAAAAATCGCTCCAAATGGACTCTCATAGCCAAAGTTATGACCTATACAAGTTTTTCCCAATTAGGGCTAGAAAAGCTCCTCCAAATGTGGGAGGACTGTAGTTAAGCCCACTAAATTAGGAAAACGCGCCATAATTGGATTCTCCGCTAGAAAAGCCGCCAGTTGTTAGGGGCTACATATAAGGCCCTCGAACCATTTGTCTGAATCAGTTGGCATTTTTTTGGGTTATGTGGTTGTTGAATTTAAGGTTTAACCATAGTATATAACTGATATTTATGACTCCGCCATCCACATATGACCATGCCTTATCCCTTTTCTTACGCGTCGTTGAATGAGCCGTGGGTTCTGGCGTTTGGGTTTTGTGGTAAAGGGTTTGGTTCCCGGCTCTTTAACTCCACTCCAAAGTAGCCACGTGCCTTTTAACTTAACACGTGAACAATACGTTACCACCATTAACCTTTGAACTTATGCATTTCCATTTTCGAATTTTAATAACATGTGTGGTTTTAATTATTGATTTTTAATAAGGTTTAAAATTTTCTTAAAATAAATTAATTAAAACATATATTAAATAATATAATATATGATTAATAAAAATCATATAAAATATTAATAAACATATAATTCAATTAATTAATTAAACCTTAATAAAAATAAAATTATCCCAACACATAAAATAAAAAAAAATTCCCTTTCAAAATTGAAGGTTATTGGGCGATTTCAAAGTGCAACAACTTCTTCATACGGTAACAGATTTTAGTGCCGTTCACGGCGCCAGGATTGTTTTGACGAGATCTTTCCTGCCATTCTAGTTTGAACCAATTCTGAGCAAATAAATTTTTGAACATTTTTCCAAGTAGGACATGATCACCTGATTAGTAACCAAAGCAGCCAAAGGCCAATTTCATCAAGTGAATAGTCTATTCTAACTATTTTCGACATTATTAATCCATTGGAGGGATTTTCAGAGCCATTTGGAGACTTCTAGAGATGAAGAAACCACTAGGAAGTTTCGGGGTGCCTAGGGCCAACAGGAGTTGGAGGCCTAGATTGGGGAGCCAGAGCTCATTTTGTACAAATGACAAGTCTATTTTGGATGACTGATATTTTTTGGAGATAGTAGAAAATATTTTAGGAACAGAAAAGGACTTCTAAGAGAGTTTGTACCACAGAGAAGCTCAGGGAATCTTAAGGACACCGGCAGAAGAGGTCAAGTTAAAGGGAGCCTAGATCCATTTCCAAAGAGTGAACAGTCATTCCAGGGGTATGATGGTATTCTAAACCCATTGTTACAGTTCAAATAACCATTGGACTTAAGTAGAAACTTATAAAATAAATTTTCCATCATAATCCCAAAGAGCCAAGTCAATTGACGAAATCTCAAGGAGACGTAGCCCAAGACATTCGGGTGAACTCCTTTATTAAATTTGTTTTTATGTGTTGATGATTAGTTTGTTACAGTTTATGCTTGCTGTACATGCTTTCAATCAGGAAAAACAAATGTTTAATTCCTCACACATAAAGACTTAAAACAGTTAAAACACATACACCTGGTTGAAGTATTCAATTTCGCACTATCAAGTATAAGCAAGATCTTAATTTGTTTTAACTGAGTGGGAGGTGCTTGCATAGCATAACAAGTCAGGCACCCATTTTAGATCACAATCAAACCCTCTGATGTGTGGCAGACTGACTTCAAAGCCAAGGAGGGCCTCTTCGAATGGTTGATCATGCCTTTCGGGTTAGAGAATTCTCCCGCAACCTTCATGTGGTTAATGGATAACATCTTGCAGCCATTCACCAACTCATTTGTGGCAGTGTACTTGGATGAAATCCTAATCTTTAGCTATATTTAGGAAGAGCACCTCCACCACATTCGACAGGTCCTCCAAACATTGTGGCAACGCAAGTTGTGTGCCAATTTGGAGAAGTACACTTTTGGCATGACCCAAGTTTAGTATATATGATACATTATTGATGAGAGGGGGTGCATATGGATCCATCCAAGATCTAAGTCATTTGGGATTGGCCAGCCCCAACCACTCTAACAGAGCTCCGCAGCTTTCTGGGTCTTACCAATTTCTAGTGTAGGTTCATGTTGGGATTCTCTCACATCACTTGGCCCTTGAGTCCAGTCACCAAGGGAGGAGCGAAAGAAAAATTATTTTGGTTTGAATCTCAATAGAAGGCGTTCATAGATTTGAAACATCACCTTTGCTCTACACCAGTGCTCACATTACCATATTTACAACAATCATTTGAGATCGAGATAGATTCCTTTGACTATGCTATTGGGGCAGTTCTTACTCAACATGGGCATCTAGTGGCATATCACAATGAGACACTTTCTGACACAATTCGGAAGTATCCCACTTATGAAAAAGAGATGTATTCCATTATGCAGGCTTACCGACATTGGAAGCATTACATTTGGGGAAGGAAATTTTCATCCACACAAACCACCGACCCCTGTAGTTCATACAGACATAAGCGAAGTTGCAGAACGATCGCCATCATAAGTGGTCCACATACCTACAACATTTTCATTTAAACATCAAGTACAAGAAGGGTGGCACCAATAATGTTACAGATTGCCTCAGCCAACCACGGATCATGGTGCTAACCACTGTTCTCAACTCTTATGGGAAAGAGACTTCTGATTGGCCGCTTCTCAATAGAAGCAATACAGAATTCGACCACAAATGCAATACATTGTTGTAGGGTAAGCAAGTTCCAAATTTTCACCTCTAGGATGCACTGCTATGTCACCTGGGACACCTTTGTGTTCCTTCAAGCATGTGTTCCAAGATGGTTTGGTAAGTGCACTACAGTCGGGTCGTTGGGAATTTTGGGGTCAAGAAAACAGTGGTAGTACTGTAAAAGTATTTCTATTGGTCGAATCTTAAACAGGATGTTGAGAAGTACATCAGATCCTGCACTGTCTGCGCCATCCCCAAACTGACCATCAAGAAGCAAGGCCTCTATACTCCACTGCTGACCCCTAGTCAAGCTTGTGAATCCATCTCCGTGGATTACATTCCGGGCCTTCCTTCTACTAACCATGGCAAGGACTGTGTTTTTGTGGTCATCAACAAATTCTCGAAGATGGTCATTATGGCGGCCTATAAGAATAATATCACAACAGAAGCCACTGCTCAACTCTTCTTTGAATGAGTGTGGGTACACTTTGTGATCCCATAGTCTATCATCTTAGATTGGAATATCGGGTTCCTTAGTACATTTTGGTCTAGTCTCTAGTCGATGTTGGACACTAAGCTCACAAAGTCCAAAGCTCTCCATCCCCAAACCGATGGGCAGACAGAGGTCGTCAATAGGATAATCGTACACATTATGCACATGTACAACTTAGAGCATCTACACACATGGGATGAGATCCTCCCCTATGTATAGCATAACTGTAATCGGGCTCTCCACAGCTCAACCAGCCACAACACCTTTCAGGTGGGCTTGGGATTCCGCTACTATGTCCTATTGACGTAGCCATGCCATTTACGGCTACTCGGGCAGATTCATCTCATGTCCAGTCTGAAGTTGACAAAGCAAACAACTTCATTGAATGCATTCATCACATATACTAACAGTTTCATGACATATTGGACAGAGCCAATGCTAAGTACAAGCAGCGACATGATTAGCATCACGTGCCACAAAACTTCCAGGTGGGCAGCAAAGTGTGGCTACATTTGTAGAAGGAGTGCCTCGCTGGACCCCACCACAAGCTTTGCCCGCTTTGATATGGGCCATACACCATAAAAAAGGTTGTAGGGGACAATGCCTTCGAGCTCGGTATTCCACCATTCCTTGGTCTTCATCCAGTGTTCAATTTGGACCGCCGTCGGCCCTACTTTCCACTTCTACTGGACACATCCCACATGGCAGAAAAAAATCACACCCACAGAGTTAAAATCAGACTCCATGGAACAAGCCATAACTAATCTTATCAATGACACATAGATCAAGAACACCCGCCAGCAGATGATCCAGCTATATTGAGTTGTCAACACAGGCCAACTCCTTCACCAGGGACCAGGTTCAACAAAAATTCCCCACCTCATGGAGGCTCTGCATGCAATGGGGACCATTGATTCCTAAGGGGGGAGGAATTATCCAGGTGAATATTGGTGGCTACCCGTCTATTCCACCTAGTAAGTTTCATCAGTTTTCTTATTTACTATTTTCACCAGTTTTTCAAGTCATGAACTTCCGAAGCCATTTTGAGTCCCCAAAAGACGTTTTTCAACATGATTCCTCTAGAAATTTCATATAAATAACATTAGTGATTTTATTCCTTGAATATATCTTTCCAATGAGGTATCATACGCATCAAACGGAGATAATATGACCAAATTACGACCTTGGGAAGTTGGTTTCCCAACTAACCCCAACGAGGCCCATAACCTCTTGGTGTTAAATCTACTCGGGTTAGGGATTTGGTTATTTAGGGTTTTCTATTATTGTTCAATAATAAAAAGGCCCTTGAGCCTCATTGTAACATAGTTCAAATTCATGTAGCCACCACAACTCTTCTCAGAGTTAAGCTACCATCGCCCGAGCTAGTTTATTTTCCATTTTGTCTGTAAGCATTTTTTCAGTATTTGATATTAATGAAATGAAGTGTTATTCATGTTTCATCTCTGCGTTTAAGTTTATTTTTGTACTTTATTGCATTCCTGCATAAGTTTGGATCATGGATACCACTTCAACTTCTTGGTTTTGGAAGGCTTCATCCTCATCTTCCATCTATATGATGGATACTAAAGCAAGTATTTTCACTTGTTTTTTGAGATTTTTTTTTAAATTGGAAATCTTCTCAGGAGTTTGAGCCAAATAAAGTAGCATATAATTGGATTTTATTTGGACAAGTTCTCTATTATATTATATTTTCCAACAGTATTAGATGAATTATCGGTTGAATTAGAGTGGTTGTCATCTTTGATATTTGGAGCAGATTGCTTGGGAGAATGGTTACAATTGAAATTGTTTTGAAAAAAAAATTGGGCACGAGTATTTACAATGTTAACATCATCATCAATCCAATCAATACTATTTACAATGAAGTTGGGAGGTGGATGTGTAGACTTCCTTCCAAATATCTTTTCTCTACTAACCTTCATGATTTCACAAGTCTTCTAGTCATGATAGTCCTCACAAAAATTACACCATGGATGATTTAGGACAAAATATCTTGGTGTGGAGGAGATTGGGGTAGGATGAGAGATAGATGGAAAGGCAGGTTGAGAAGGTATAGGTGTAATGTTACAGTCAAAATCAATCATGTTATTATTCATGTCCTACATTAATTGTAAGATTGCATTAATCTCAAGACCCTTGTTTGGTTCATTTAAAGGGATATCGGTCCTCAATTTCTCATTTTCAAATTCAAGAAAATTTTGTAAGGGTATTTCCAGGTCATTAACTGATTTTTATTCAATTTTATTCCTGTAGATTGAAGGGATAATATTGTAATAGTGAATCATGGTTTTATGGCTATGTGGTCTTATGGTACCTAGGATTTTATTATAAAGCTTTGTGAACTTTAGGTTGAAAGCTCTAATAGTTTTTCTAGGTTTGAATACCATGTTGTTATATTCCTTAAGCCAATCTGAAGGACTTTATTGTTATCCAAAAGTGGACTTGAACTAATAGGGTAGTTTATCCCAAGTGGAAAAGGCTTTAGGAGGTATAGCATAAAAGTCAAAAGTAGATTTTCCTTCTAGGGTATCAAAAAAAAGTCTCATACAAAGATCTTGAGCATTATAACCAATATTGTTACAGGCATTCAAGAAGACACTCAAATGTTTTTCAATAGTGTGGGTTCCATCCCCAAAGAATTTAGGAAAGTAATATTTGAATTTTGGTATTCTAGTAGTTGTCGGAGGTAAATTCATAAGATATGGCACATGTCAAGGGGTTGCACAAATCTTCTTCAAATTCAAAAATCCCATACTTTTTAATAATCTTATTAGGATCATTTGGGTGTGGAGTAGGCTAACATTTGTTGAAAACACTTCCTAAAGGATCTCATTTAAGAATGCAGTGTTAGATTCACATAGTGATCTCTTAAAAGTGTTCTTAAGATTTTATAAGTTCTTTCTTATTCCACTAACAACTGATAAAGAATCAAATTCAAGTGATTTTCCTCTCAACCTATGTGATTGACGTGAATTTTGAATGAATGATGTGTTGATTTTGATTGAATAGGGGTTTCAATATTATGATATAAGGAGCGAGACTAACAAAATCAGGTGTGCATCTATTAATAAAGAGATTGAATTGTTGCAATACGTTTCTTGAATTATTTGTCAACAATTTCAATGTCACATGAGATGGCGGCTCGAGACCTCTCAATTTCTTCACGGGTCTTAGCGGTGTCAAGTGCAAGATTAAAAATACTGGCAGAGATATTGTTCTGATTATTAAAGTTTGGAAAGATATTGTGTTGGAATAGTGATGGGTTAGTTCATCAGTTGAGATTGAATTCAATCTACTTGTTCAAGAAAATTCAATATTTCATATAAATTTCTTAATAACGGAACAAAAAAGAAACTAATTGACCTTGATTATATTATTTTCTTATTGTTTCTTTAGTTGTAGATAATAATGACAGAGTTATGTCGTCTTGATCTATACTTGTTGTAAAAGGCTAAACTCTAGCCATTAATCTTGTTAAATGATCAAAAAAAATAGTGAAACCAATAATAAAAGCAGTAGAAAAGGAGAAAGAAAGACAAAATAACAAGGTCAAATAGAATTAAATCAAGATTAATAATTAAACCAAGAAGTAATCACTATTCTCTCCCTAGTATGGTCGTCAAGAAGGATGTTGATGAATTTCTTTTATTCACTCACAAAACCTTTCGAATCCTTAGTTGGCTAGGCTAGGAATGTGGGTATAGTGACTGATTTAGAGCCAAGTAGTTTATAATACAACTTGGAAGTAAAACAAAACAAAAAAATTGAAGGAAATCAAATAAACTTTACAATATAACTTCCAAAAATAAATCGAAATGTATTCTTAAAAGAGGGAAACATGTTAATATTTTGGCAAGCAGAGCCAAACTCACAAACAGATTATTTTTAAGTTTTTAAATATATATATATATATATATATATATATATATATATATATATATATATATATATATATATATATATATATATATATATATATATATTACTGCCTCCTAATATAACATCCAATGAAAATAAAAACTATAATACACAGTATACATGTTGTAACAATCGTCAAGAAACAAAAAAATATAAGTGTAATAATTAAAACACCAAGTGGTAAAAATATTGTAAGATCCTTCTTTGAGAGTATGAAAGAATAATGTTCATATATGATGATGACAAACTTGGAAAATCAAATATCTTCTCAAGGAACCTCTTAAAAAATGACCACGTTTACAAGACCATGTTGGTAAAATGTCAACAGACATAAAAACAAAATCAAACATGACTTTTTGCAGCAAGCTCAAAAGGCACATTCAGATACCGGTATGCTACAGCAAAAGGATCCAACATCATTATTGACAAAAGATGCAAAAAATATAAATCATTAGTAATTTAAATTAATGATACCTTTGATAGAAAAAAATATTATCAACCTCCATCAATGTTGCTATTTAAAATAAGCCTTGTAGATCAATGTTTGTAAGTCAAAAATACCTAAACATAAGAAGAAAAGATAACCCAAATGAAGAATGAAACTATATCACACCAACTGTGTTAGTATGATGAGGATCTTTGTCTTCCTTTTCTAGTCTAAATTTATACTCATAAATTTTGAAAATAGTTTAATAACTATTTATTTAACTTAAATACCAAACATTTAAAATGTAAATAGGCTTAATTACCGTATGTAAGACAAAAAGGGTTTGGCTTCTTAAAAATAGGAAATGAGTTGAAAAGGGGAGGACCCACATTCATAAATGGTCTACCTCATCATTCATTACGCCGGAGGCGTTTTCTTTGCGGGCTTGGGGTGAGAAAACACTGTTCACCCCAGCCAATGAGAAACAGTTTTCCTATCGCGCATGGAACCAATTAAATTTTTCCACGTGTACGGGGTCTGAGCACCGGTTCTGTGCACGCTCGTTAATAGTGATCGATTCGTGGAAGAGGCACGCTCAAGGCCCCCTGCCATCCTCCTGCGCTCTCTGTTCATTAAGCAAAACGAGAAACTTCCAGGATGTGGATATCATGCCCGGGGGATCCATCAGCCTGGGGGACGTTCTGCGCCATGGATGCGATCAAGGCGATCCTGTGTTCAGCAGCCACAATGGTATTTTCAGTGGGAGCATTGACGACCAGGCACCCAAACTCAATGGCTTCCTGCAGATCTACATTGTCTTTACCCACACCCACTCTTCTGACAACCTTGAGCCTCCCGCGAGAGCATCACAAAGCAAGATCTTTGTGCAGAGTTCCTTCTGCGATAAATTGTAGGAGCAGTCCACATTGGGCTAGCTTCGAAGCAGCTCCAGACCGCCTTCCCCCAACTTCTCGGCCACCAAAACTGTCGGCTTCGCCTGCACATCAGAAGAGACGGCCTGTAGGGACAGACTTTTGAAACGGGAAATATTTTTGCAAGGTATTAACGGTCGGTTTTGCAGGGTTTGCCCTAGGAACGCAGAGGAAAGGCAACGAGGCAATTGCAGAGTTGATTTGGGAGAATACAACATGTGGTAGCACCTCTAAACTCAAATAAATTCGTGCAAACTCATTTGGCAGCATCCTTGGCTTTTCAGGCTAGGAATTTGGTGTAGTATTATGCATGTCTGGGCGCAGAGATGTGAGTGGATTTGATCTCCCAATTTTTTCTACCATTATAACTCTCCTCCCTCTTAAACGAAATTAATTACAGCAGTTTATTGCTCTTAGAATCCACTGTAGAGGAGGTGCCGCCACATACCCTTGGAAAGTTAATTAACGCGTCGGACTCAACACTGTTATTCGAGTCAATTGAGTTAAGGGTGTAATTAACCTTCAGAAACTGAAGGAGGATTCCGCTTCATGAAGTGTCGGGTTGTACATGCTGCGGAGAATTGCTTTATTTTCTTTCTGGATAGAATCTCAAGGAAGGTCGAAGAGAATCGCTATGGGATTCACGAAACGCAGCAGAAATCCCCTATTTGCGTTAACTCTACATAAAGTCTCCTGAGGAGCGAATTCTGCTTCCTCATTGAATCCGATCAGTTGATCTATGGATGACAGCTTACAATGGTAAAAGGAACTCCCTACCTTCGATGTGTTAACCGGGAATTATCGCCAGTGGTAGTCCAAGCACTGCAGAAATTGCGGCTTTAATCTGAGTGAGGTACCAATGAGAGCGATGAGGTTTTGTTGTGGAAGACGCACAAACCCAGAATGTATTGATCGCGCAAGTGTATTGAATCAGTGTTGGAAGTGTTATTACGAAGGCTTAGATCGAACTATGAAATAAACCATAGGCGGAACCTTGAAGTACCAAGTGGGACCTTGTGTAAAGAGTGATGGCGGTTTCTGGATGCGAAAGGCGGTTTTCGCACAAGTCATAAGGTAGTGAGCGGTTTTTATAAAACAAACGCGATACACCCCTGTGCTTGACACGTAAGCCTAGGGTGGTTTCGTAAAGTAATGCTGCCGTAGTGTGTTGTTTAATCAAAGACTGCCATTGGGGCAAATTCAGATTCGAATATCGATTTGAATGTTCCTTAAACTTAGCTGATATATAAGCTTTGGCCAGAGGTCCGAAAGAAGGAAGGGCGCGATTGTAGGAGTGACTCGGATTGAAGTCAATTGAATTTCAAAGGTGAAAAGTATTGATATGGTTCGAAGGTATAGCGGACCATTGACTTGGTTTAATCCTGTATGTAGGTTTGCTCGATGCATATGGGAATTTGATAAGAGTTCCGCATTTGAAGATTGAACATTGGCTTTAAATAAAAGGGCATGTTGCATGCTTATGAGGGTTATCTCCACTAAGGAATTGTTGAATTAATAAAATAACCCAGATTGTTTATTTAAAATTTCCAACTTAGAAGTTAGAAATAGCGTGAGTTTTCCAAACTATGGGGTTGCTTGGAAAATGAAGTTGTTGAGTGCATTTACACACAGATTGCGATCAAAATTTGAAGGAATACATTTGTTTGACAATTTAAAATCCAATATTTCATATCGTCACAAAATTTTTATTTTCATTAAATTACTTCCCTTACATATCTACCGCCCCGGCGTTCCTTTGCGCCTCTTGGTGCAATTGCTAGTTAATATATTAGATGCATGATAGCCACCATATAAAAATTATGCATGCATCACATAAGGTTTCCATCAGGAAAGAAATATAATACGAAATTATATAGAATCTTACGTGCATAATCATATCCTTGTCATCCATATACCTGACCATAGTCAAAATTGTGTAACCGCGAGGATAGCATGTCAAAATAAAGATCATTGAAACATATCATCTAAAATATCCAATATCTCAAGGTGCACTATCAAAATATTTATGTCCAAATGTGCAGTATAAAAATAAGCACTTTTAAAATCTGCACCATCGAATTCTTGCCATGTATCCCTGTCAAACACCCATCATTTGAGTCATAATTTATATGCAAAAGGAGATTAATTATTCTTAGACCTTGTTAGAAATTATTCCATGGAAAATCAAGGTTCCACTGCACCCAAATAATGTTGATCTTTAGTGCCCTCTAAAACAAATGTGGTGGGATCTATCATTGATCCTAGAGTAATATCTTGATCAAGGTATTTTGGAGAGAAAGCATTGGCAAGAGAAATGGATGGAGGACAAGGTGCAAAAAATATGACAGTTGAAGGAGTGGCCGAGTTTTTTGAACATGACTAGTAGCAGTAGGAGTGTTAAATTGTAGCAAGAAAATGCTTCATTTGACTTGTGCTTAGTCAAATGGAGAAATTCGAAATTTAACATCAGCAAGATAACTTGAGTTGCAATTAGTAGGAGTGACATTGCCAAGTCACTTATTTAAATCAGTCAATTCAAGTTTGTGGGCTAGAAGTAGAGTTGTGCACATTTTTATTACTAAGATTTAGCACTCTAGTGGATTTATAGTTAGATAAACTCATTTATCTAAGATTTAGTCATTAATAGAGTCAATAAGAGTTCAGTTGAGTAGTTATAATTGTTGTTAACTCACTGATCTCTTAGTTAACTAGTCAATTTACTAAAAATATCCCTAATCATGCATGGAATTTGAATTGCCTAGTTGAGTGAAGGAAAAAGGAATCATTGTATTTATCATTGTATACTAGAGATTGTACATAACTTTCATGTAGTAGGTGAAGAATTCTTCTTGGTAATTTCGCAAGCAAAAAGGAGATTTCCCTATTCTTTAGGAGCAGGAATTTCCAAGGAAATAGGAAGAAGCATAAGGCTTATTTTTCCTAAGTATTGGACAGAGGAGATTCAGGAGGAGGAGATAAGAATTGTAGTACATATTGAGATTCAAGCATTAAAGAATTCATTGTAATCAATCATTATTCTCATATTATATAATACAAACAGAGGAGGGGCTTTTCCCAAATGGGTTCCCCAATAAAAATTGTGTTCATTGTGATCGAATAATTGCATGTGTTTCCATTTTATGTTTTCTGTTACAGAGATTGAGTAGAAGAAATTTGTATCTATTTTTTCAGTCTGAATTTATTAGCAGCTACAAATTTTGAGTTAATTATACATGGTTTCAGAGCTATTGAAAACTATATAGAAACCAACTTCATGATCTTCTCTTAGAGAAGTTCTGAATAGCAAATTTGTGGTGCAATTATTTCTTCACTACAGGAACAATGTCCTTCTATGGATTGAGTCTTGAGTATGCATTGGAAGGCACTTCAAAATTCATAGCTTGGAAAGAAAAAATGGAATTTGTGTTGGATGACAATGGAGTATTGGAGTACACAAGTTGATATTCCACAACTACTATCATCAGATGCACTGTAGTTGGCTCGGTAGAAGAAAGACACAACAAAATCCAAGAGGATTATCCTGGAGGGAGTAAGAGACCATGTGGTTTCAAATTTTCATGGAAATGATATTGCTTATGTAATATGGGAAACTCTCAAAAGTATATTCGAAAGCAGTAGTGATGCAAGGAAATTGTCTTTGAAAGATAAGCTCAGGAACATTCGAATGTGATCTGGTGGATCAGTTTAATGCTCAAAATTAAAAGTGCTCGGATTGGCTCGAAACTAGTGCAAAATCTAAGATCTTGTTGCCCTGGATCCAACGCAACTCATTCCACTCAAAACATATATTGGATGCTCCCGATATCGCCTTATAATCGATTTTGCAAACAGTTAAAAATTTAATAAATTGGTTGCAGTGATTCCCAGTTAGCAATCCATACGTTGTTGGGCAATGACTGGAAAAGGTGTGTGTTTTTTATCGGCCTATGGATGGATGACAAGTGTCATCATTTTACTTGTTTGAATTTGGTATGATTTCATTGGTTCATTGGTTTTTTATGTGGACCAATCTGAGAGAACCATGTGGGCCAATCATAGGCTTCCATGTGGCCTCCTAATGGCCATATAAAATTTTTCTATAATCCAGAGCGAGCCTCTATGGGGTTCGACCATTAGACCTCTGGGTAAGAAGCAAGGCTCTCCACTGTCCCGCCATCATGTTACTTATTAAACCATAAGACACAATCGAAATTTGAATTTTTTCACACTGTATGGTGGGGGTCAGGACCAGGGTTAAACCCTAGCCCCCGGTCAACCCAACCCATGAAACATGGTGGGAAGCCAGGGGCCCGGGGTTAACCCTGGCCCCAACACCATGTTGCAACATATTAACGTTTTGAACCATGGCCAAAATTTATGTTAAAAACCATGTAACATGTCTCCTTACGGCCCCAATCATATATGATATGCTTTAACCAAAGTCGCAACCATATAAACTGGCGGTGAATCTGACATAATCGAACCATATGTTATATCAACGTAACCCAAAGTTCGGCGAAGTCATGAAATAGTCAACCACTGGTGGTTTATGTCATGCATGTGAGCAGGTAGGCAGTTGGCAGTTAAGTTTGACGTTGGCGCAAGTTTAAACCCAGTGGTCAGTAAACCAGAGGTCAGCTCACATGGAAAACAGTTGAGCGGTTTAAGTTGAATGTTATGGTTAGAGTAGTGGTGAAGCGGAACTTGCATTACACAAGGTTCCCGCAAACCAAACCACCGGTGGGGAACCACAGTTGCAGGTTAAATTATATGTGGCGGGTTGAACGTTAACCACGATGGAGGCAGTTTGCATATTAATGAGTTTAGGGAAGCGACTAAAGTTTATGTTATGTTTGGAAAACCATTTTAAATGAACCCACGATGGGAAACCCAACTAAAATAATAAACTCCATTTCCAATCAGAGTTGAAACCGGCGGGTGGTTCAACCACTTCCAAGATCAACGTTCAACAGAGCGCCAAGTGGCGCTTTTTTTATGCAGTTAATGGCCGACATAGGAAAATTAAATATTTGACAATTTGCATCTGATGCGGCAAGAATCTCACTGGCACAGGGTGAATTTTTCGCTCCAAATGGCCGCAAAAGGCGGAATTTGTAGAAAAATTTGCAAGAGAGTGTGATTTGTTGGACAGTTAATTGAAAAAACTTCTATGGAGCATAAATCAGTCATTTTTTTACCTTTTTAAGTGAAAAAAAGAGCCCAACTAGGGGTTTTTGAATATTATGGAGCCATTGGAGACATTTTTTTAGCATTCTATGCACTATAACTTGTTGTAAACACATATTTTTTAGCATAATAAAAGAGGCCCAACATTGGAAGCTGGACCAGGAGATGTAGCCCAGGAGGGGTGAACTCCTTCATCATTTTTCGTCTTGTGTATATTGTTATGGTATTGATGTCTTCTTTATTTTCTGCAAAACTGAGTTTAAAAGCATGTTAATGTGTTAAAGAAATTGACATAATTTGTTAAAATCCCTAAACATTTCACTTGAAATTTTCACAATAAACTCTCAATTTTTCATATACATATTAGTTTGGTATCAGAGCTTTGGTTCTTAGTTTGTTTTGAGGGTTTAATTTTGTTGCAAGTGTTTCTAATGCTTACAAGGTTGAAGCTCAAAAGAGGATAAGGAAATATTTTGGTTGCAAGTCCTCAAGTTAGGTCAAGGAGAGCACATTTGCCACAATCTCCACCACAAATTTCACCTCAAGCTTCACCAGAAGCCTCACCAGTCATGGCACATCAAGGAGAGCCTGAAAATATGTCAGAATATGAGAAGGATTTCGTAAATGCATTCTTAGACATGAAAAAAATGGTGAAATTTCTCTATTAAGAGAGAAATACAAGATTGCAACAAGGTGAGAGCTAAAATCCCTCGAAAGGAGATGGAGATAATCCTACAAAAGGAGATGGAGGAGATGGGGACAAGCCTCCAAAAGGGAATGGATGGAATGGTGACAAACCACCTTTAACACCACCTTTCTCTTCACCTCCATCCTCACCACCATCTTCACCTTCATCATCTTCTACATAAACCCCTTCACAAACACCTCTACATTCTCCACATTGCACTAAAACATTAATTTATAACATGTAATGTTATAAACTTTCGATATGGAAATTTTTTGCATAGTTATTTTAATTTTCTCAATCTACAATCCAATATCATGTACTATATACATATAATAACCTCACAACACAAACATTCCTTCTAAAATAATCTCTCAATAGTCATAATGTCCATAATCCTCAATAAAATAATTCATATGTGCATCACATAGTCATATTGATTGACATGTGTGTTTTGATTGTAGGAATAGAGAAATAACGTGACAAAGTGTGGCCAATCCAAACATCAATAATCATCAATTTGACATCATGTGAAATGCATACATAATCATAAACATGTAAATTTGTATCTCTGATAGCATGGATGCAATGCCATACGTAAAATATCTTAATGGTCCTCCGCTTTCAGTCATGGAAGTAAAAGCAAGGTGGTAAAATAGATCAAAAAAATTTCTAACATCTAATTAGGGTGTGGCTAAGCATGACAGAGGTAACATATTTTGTAGTATATTACAAAATTAGAAATTTCAAAAATAGGTGTCAACACTTTCCTTCATCTATGAATGTTTTTGTTAACACTTTGGTTACTACAAATACAATATTTACCCTTCCATATTAGTTTTTCTATTAAGCTTATTTTCAAACTTGTTATCCCCAATAATGCCACTAATTGGCAGGTATTTAATGATGGTGCACAGTAGTAGAATTCCTAACCAATGTAGACATGTTCAAGGATGTTTTTATTGAGGAAGAAGAACATGATAGGAAAGGAAAGAAAATGAAACATAGTTGAAACGCAGAAAAGGGTAATCCATTCCCAAAGAGGAGATCTCGCTTGAAAAAAAATTGATATGCATTTTTTATTTCATGAAACTACCAATGCTATGTTGAAACTTGCAACAAGAAACAGTGAAATTGGCACCCAAAAACAACATCAAGAAAATGACTACCATGGAGGCTTTTGATTTAATTATTTCTTAATTAAATTAGAAGAAATGTGTGTCAAATTTATTTATCCCTTAAATAAATTGGACAATAAATTGTAATCTTATCTCATAATCAATTGGAATAGTTAACTGGGTGTGATAGACTGAATTAGCTCATGAAATTCGAGTTGAGGGTGGTTGGTGAGGCATGTAGAGTGATTCTATTTGTTTTAGAGTTCAAGTTCCAGTTAAGTGCATGAGTTTAATGCATGAGAAATCAGTTAATTCAGTTAAGTGAGTTAAAGTGAGTTGAAGTAGTTGTAACTGTTTGTTGCACTTGTGAGAGGTCAAGTGAATTAATCAGATTTAATTCACATGCAGTGATCTACCATGCAACTGATGATTTACTATTAATAGTTGCATGCATGTCAATTCCAGTGGAGACCCAGTTGAGACAAATGTTAAATGGAAGTTGACTATCAGTTGTGTTATTAGAAAACTTCCCATATGCAGTTAAAACACCACAGGATTTCCCATGATACTAACGCAGTCAAGAAAGGCTGAAATTCCTAAGGAATAGGGATTTCATTCCTCATTAATTACGTGAGCAAGGCAAGCTGAAGACATGCTGATAATTGGCTAAGTGTTGGCCCAATTTTGTCTGGACCAATGTGAGACAGTTGTGAGAGTGCAGAAGACTCTTGTGAGAAGGGTGCATTGTAATTGTTTCATGATTCCTTGGTGAATATACAATATGGATAGAGGGGTTTTGAGCAGCAAGCTTTCCCCAAGGGAAAATATATGTGTTGTGGTTTGGTTTTCTTCTTTCTTTACTTGTTGTGATTGGTGATGGTGTTTATTTTCCGCAATTGATTTGTAGAAGGATTCAGTATCTAGATTTAGTACATTTCTTGATCAGATTGAATCCATTGATATACATATGTTTGTATAATTTCTACATGGTAGCGGAGCACAGGAAATCACTATAGTGAAGAAGAAATTGAGTTTGCAACTTAATATAATTTGAATTTGAAAAAGTATTCTTCATGCAACAAGTGGATCAGGATCAAAATGGATTTCAATGGCTTGAGATTGGAGTATGCACTCGAGGTAAAATATAATTATATTGTGTGAAAATACAGGATGGAGGCAGTACTGGAGGACAATGGGTTGAAAGAATTAATTGATAATGACATTCCCAAACCCGTTGTAGCAGATGCCGCAAATCTTGATGCTTGGAAAAAGAAGGTTGCAAGGGTGAGGAGGATATTACTGGAGGGAGTAAAAGACCACATTGTCTCAAGTATCCATAGTAAATCAACTCCATAAGAAATGTGGAAGGCTTTGACAGATCTGTTTCAGAGTAGCAGTGATCATAGAGAATTGGCACTGAAGGACAAGCTCAGGAAAATCAAAATGGAAAAAGACGACACTATTCTGAAATATTTAACCAAGTTTTTCCAATGTCGAGATGAGCTTGGGAGCGTTGGAATTATTGTCGCGGATGATGACTTGGTGAGAATATCTCTTCTAGACCTTCCCAAGAGTTGACATAGTTATCAAGACTCTGTCAATGGGAGGGAGAAGTTTCCAGATTTGGTGCAAGAAGAATTCAGGTGGAATACCAAGGATGGATCTTCATCTAAGACAAATGATGAAGAAAAATTTTCCTTGGATGGTAAGGCAAAGAAGGGGAAGGGAAAGAAATCCTATTCCAAATCTGAGACCAGCGAAGAAGGCAAGGAGCATGACATGTCCAGAGTGAAATGGTTTCATTGTCACGATCATGGACATTATGCCACTAATTGTCCACAAAAAAAGAAGAACAATAAGGCTTCAAGATCTGTATATGGTGAGGCTTTGGCCTCACAATTTGAGTTGGACTTCTTTCTCATTGCATGCATAGTGTTAACTACGATGGGATCAGTGTGGTACTTAGATACTGGTGCATCCTTCCACATGACAGGAGATAAATAAATTTTCAGTAGCTTGGAGGAGAAGGACCTCTAGATGCATATCGAAATGGGTGATGACGGGCAGTACAGTGCTACCGGGATTGGTACAGTTACCTTCCAGAGACAGTCAGGTAAACCCTTCTTATTAAAAGATGTAATGCATGTACCAAGCTTGAAGAAAAATTTAGTTTTAGTCGCAATGTTGGAGGATAGAGGTTATGATGTGGTTTTCAGTGAAGGGAAAGCTTTCCTTCGACACAAAGCCACGGGACAAGCTAAGAAGATTGGGATTCGTGTGAAGAATCTCTATAAACTTGAAGTATATGGTTGCACATCATTGATGGGTAAGGCAGACAAAGTGGTGGTCCGGGATGAGGGTGAGTTATGGCACAAGAGATTGGGCCATCTACACCACGAAGCTTTGAAGGTCATGCAGCAGATTTCTACTAGGCTTCCAAAGGGTACTCTTGCGTAGATACACACATGCAAGGGATATACCATGGGAAAGTGTGAGAAATCCATGCATTTGTACCTTGAGAGGGAGCTTGATTTGTATGCAGATGAGGAACTCTTGGTTCCAAAGGATGAAACTCAAGATGTGGAGCAGCCACATGTGGAGGATCATGGAGTGGCAGAAACGACTCATGAAAATACCTCTAGGAGGGGGAAATTTCAAGCCAGATGGGCAGAGGGAGTACATGTAGCTATACCTCCAGGTGTGAAGTGGGGCGATGTGAAAAATTAATCCCAAGAATAAATTTAAGCAGGGGCCATTGAGATGGTGTGTCTCATCGATCGAACCTAGCTACAAGCAGCCCACAGAGAAGAAGCAGTAGGATCAATTAGAGATATGCAGTTAGATTTCAGGAGGACAGAAATCAGAGTGACAAGTGTCAGATATTGGAGCACAGATTAGAGTTGGCAGAAGTTCAGAGTGCATGGATACAAATGTCAGCAGCGCAGAGAATCCAGTAGGCATGTGCAGTAGCTAGCAACAGCTACAAGACTCTGATGACAGATGCATTATACTGATTCAGTTGTTTGGAAGCTATTCAATTTCAGAAGTGTTGTATGCAAAAGTTGCATGTGCAAGAAACACTAGAGAAGTGTTGCATTCAAGATTTGCATGTTTGAACAACACTAGAGAAGTGTTGCATGCAAGAGTTGCATGTGCGAACAACACTAGAGAAGTGTTGCATGCAAGAGTTGCATGTGCAAACAACACTAGAGAAGTGTTGCATGCAATATTTGCATGTGTGAACAACACTAGAGAAGTGTTGCATGCAAGATTTGCATGTGCAACAACACTAGAGAAGTGTTGCATGAAAGAAAATTCCAATGGTACCGGATCGGGACAGATTGATTCCTTTCATGTTGAGAGGGAGTGTTGAAATTTGCAACAAGAAATAGTGAAATTGGCATCCAGAAATGGCTACCATGGAGGCTTTTGATTTAATTATTTCTTAATTAAATTAGAATAAATGTGTGTCAAATTTATTTATCCCTTAAATAAATTGTAATCCTATCTCATAATCACTTGTAATAGTAACTGAGTGTGATAGACTCAGTTAGCTCACGAAATTTGAGTTGAGGGTGGTTGGTGACACATGTAGAGTGATTCTATTTGTTTTAGAGTTCAAGTTGCAGTTAAGTGCATGATTTTAATGCATGAGAAATCATTTAACTCGGTTAAGTGAGTTAAATTCAATTGAACTAGTTGTAACTTTTTGTTGCACTAGTGAGAGGTCAAGTGAATTAAATTAGATTTAATTCACATGCAATGATCTACCATGCAACTGATGATTTACTATTAATAGTCGCATGCATTTTAGTTCCAGTGGAGACCCAGTTGAGACAAAGGTTAAAGGGAAGTTGACTATCAGTTGTGTTATTAGAAAACTACTCAGATGTAGTTAAAACACCACATGATTTCCCATGATACTAGCGCAGTCAAGAAAGGATAAAATTCCTAAGGAATAGGGATTTCATTCCTCATGAATTGCATGAGCAAGGCAAGCTGAAAACAGGCTGATAATTGGCTAAGTGTTGGCCCAATTTTGTCTAGATCAGTGTGGGACAATTGTGAGAGTGCAGGAGACTCTTGTGAGAAGAGTACATTGTAATTGCTTCATGATTCCTTGGTGAATATACAATATAGATAGAGGGGTTTTGAGCAGCAAGCTTTCCCTGGGGGAAATATATGTGTTTTGGTTTGATTTTCTTCTTTCTTTACTTGTTGTGATTAGTGATCGTGTGTATTTTCCGCAATTGATTGTAGAAGGATTCAGTATCTAGCTTTAGTACATTTCTTGATCGGATTGAATCCATTTATATACATATGTTTGTATAATTTCTATATGCTAATACTGATAGACATACCTTGATGCATGAACTTTCCAATCTAGGAACTAACCAAAACCCAAAGTTTTTCAATCTAGGCACCTATTGCTTGCCAACATAAAAACTCATATTTGTCCAATTTTTCATAAAGTATAGAGACATATTTTCATGGACATATGAAAGCCTAAAAATGTATGACACCCACATCATTCGACACACCATTCAAAAGAAGGAGGGTGCCAACCCATTTCAACAAAAGCTATGTCAAGTACATCCCACACTGGAGCCATTAATATAGAATGAGCTTAAGAAGTTAATGGATACAATAATAAATTTTAGACTCATATGTTCCATGTGGGTCTCAAACCCTCTTATGGTGAGAAAGAATTCAAGAGAGATAAATTTCTATGTGGATTTCAAAAACCTTAATCGGACCTCTAATAAAGATAATTATCCAATGCATTCTATGGAACATATCCTCCGACAAACCTTGTTCTTTGAAATTTTTTCCTTGTTGGGTGGATTTCCTAGATATAGCAAGTTCTAGTTGCACAATAAGACAAGCTTAAGACTACTTTTTGCACCAAGTGGGGGGAATTTTCCTATAGATGAATTCCTTTTGGGATGACCAATGTTGGTGCCACTATTTAGCATGTAATGGACATAACCTTTAAAGGCCTTATAGGGCATGGAATAGCAGTGTAGCTTAATGATGTCAATGTCTTCTCCAAATGAAGGTCAAACCACCCACACCATCTCAAGAAAATATTTGAGAGGTGCAAAAAGTATGAGATTTCGCTCAATACAAAAAATCTTATTTTCATTGAAGTTAAAGGTAACCTTTTGGACCACATGATATCCAGGAAAGGAATTTTTGTAGACCCAGAAAGAGAAAAATAAATCACACAAATACCTCCTCCCAATAGCAAGGATTCCATAAAATCCTTCATGGGAAAAATAAACTTTGTGAGAATATTGATATTTGATTCCTCCATATTTTTAAGCCTCTCCGCAAATGATTAATAAGTATGCTTAGTTTAAATGGACCACTACGAAAAGGAGGCTTTTAGAAAAATAAAGGATGCCAAAGTACAAGCCCCTGCCTTGTACGGTCTCTATTTCAATAAGGAATTTTCATTGCACACCTCCATATCGTATTTCTCCTTGACAGTTGTACTCACTTAAAAAATATAACCAATGAGATGAAATCCCAATCTCCTTTATGAGTACAAATTTAAAACGTTTTGAAATGAACTTTGCTAATATAAATAAGCAAGTGTATGTAGTTTCCAAGGAATTTAAGCATTTCCATCCATATACCATAAATATCTATATAAAGTAATAGTTACCCACCCTGTTGTAGGATCATTGTTCATGTAGAATAAGTTAAGGGAGCGAAGAGGCAACTAGATGACTTCTCTCTATCAATATGACTTCAAATTCAAACCTACCCACACTATCAAATATTATGGTCTATTTAAACTCCATATTGATGCCTTGGACCCCAAAAATGAAGAAGAATAAGGATAAGAGAGTGAGTTTTCCATGTACTCATATGAAACTCCTTGTGTTCCCCAAATTGAAGACTCATTGTACCATGAACTAAAATTATTTCCAAAGGGGTACTATACCTGATAACTTCATGTCTAGACGTAAACATCTATAAGACTTAAAGCTTCACAATACCAATTGATCAATGGGATACTCTTTAGAAAGTACCATAATAGATTTGTCTTTCATTCTTTATAAAAGACTAATGTTTACAAGGTTCTCTCATAATTGACAATGGGTCGTCCCGCAGAGACTTTGCGGATGAAACCACTACACACAGATCCTTAGGGTAGGAAAATTTTGGCTGAATTTATTCAAAGAATCACATGATTATGCTAAAATATATTTGATATGTTATAAGTGTGTTAGCCATGACAAAATATATGTTGTTCCTTTGCAACTGGTGATGGTAGAAGAACCTTTCCAGCTATGGGGATTGGATGTAATTTGTGGAATTTACCCCCAATCCTCAAAAAAGAATTGATGTATACTCACAACCATGAACTACTTCACCCATTGAATGGAGAATGTTCTACTGAATACAATTAGTGATCACATGGTCATACTATTCCTCTAGCAGCATATCATCACCAAGTTTGGCATTCCAAATTCACTAGTCTTTGATAATGCTTAACATTTATCATATATAAAGTTAACTAAATATGCATTACACAAAAGGAATTGTGTTCAAGCACTCAACCAATTATTACCCACGTGGAAATGGATTGGTTGAGTCCAACAATAAAAAGCTTGATCCATACCCTAAAGCAAACCATAGCATATCAACAGAGGAATTGGAACAATGCCCTTCCCAACACACTATGGAAAAATTGATTAACCTCCAAAGCTACTTTAGGTACCTCCCCTTATTGCTTGGTATATGGAAAAGAAGCCATACGTCCACCCAATATCTTCCTACCTTCCCTTCAGTTGTATCAAGTTTCCTAAGGCTAGTCATGTTGAATAATGAAAACAAGGACTAATACCTTGATGAAACTTGGAGAAGAGAGAACCAAAGCATGGAAAAAAATTTCCACCCACTATCATACTATCAAGAAATGGTTTGAAAATAAATTTTCTAGTGATAAATACTTCTAGCTAGGACACCTAGTGCTCAAATGGGATTATTTACATCAATATAAGGGTGAACACACAAAATTTCAACATTTGGCTTGTTCCCCACTTAGGCACAGAAAAAATTGGCCTAGTGACATATCAACTTCCAGAATCTAAAAGGAGACAGTAAAATTCTCCTGATGAATGACCAATTCCTAAAAAAACATTTCATGTAATGACCTTAGCTTCCATCATCTATACATAAATAAAATTTATTTCATGTTCGGTTATCCTAGTTTTTATATTTAGCTCCCTGTTATGTGGAAATTCACTTATGTGGACAAAAATGAATTCCCTAGATCTAGTGGTATGCTCTAGAACAACAGAGGACAAAAAATATCAATGTTTTCCTTAAATAAATTGGAATATGGAAAAGAGAACTACCTTGAATTTGTAGCAAGTCCTTTTCTCTTCTTCTCTTGTAAGCTCCAACCCCATCTCCATGCGCTATAAATGGAATATACAAAAATGACTAAAACAAGCAAATAAACTACAATATATACATAGCATAATCCAATATCTCTAATCAATGAGTCAACATGGCATTGAAATACATGAGCATAAGCATAACAGGAGTATAGGAAAACAGGATGCTTTTTGTATTAATAAATAAAGGAGAGATTACAACCATATATAGAAGTTGACTTTGTAGATGTCTCCCCAATTGACTTGTTTTTCCTTGTCACAAAGTAAATCTTCACACTCAACACTAATGCATAATGGATGGATTACTTAAGCTCAAATGAGTAGCATGAGGTCACTAAAAATCTCCAAAATGCAACCTAGTAATCTCCAAATCCAACCCACACACCATGGGAGGCATTAAATTTATAGGGTAAGTATGGTAGTTTAGGATTTACCAATCTAGGTTTGAGATCCACTTATGAGGTAGGATAATCTCAAGGGATAATAGATATGACCACTAGAGTAGGATCAGACAGGAATTCGAGATCTCTATCCATGTTGAATGGTTAAAACCACCTTAGAAGCTTCTAGAAGGGGAAGCTTCAAAAATATTTTTTAATTTTCCTGAATTTCTAGAATCAACACACATGCAGAATGTAGAAACCTTTGTTGATCAGTGTTGTTGCTCAGGTATACAACTTGCACCCAACGCTAGTGGACAAGAAGGTAGAGGTTGTTAGCCCTAAAAACATGTGTTTTGAGCAGAGAGACCCAAAAACTCAAACTTTTTTGAGAAATGATGCTTAGGGATTTGCAAAGGGATTATGACAAAGTGTTCATAGATGTTGATTGATCCGGTTTTATGGCCTTTTGGGATGATGTGAAAAAATGGCCTGTAACACTCCCTTTTCAATTTCAGTCAACTTAGTTTTCATTCTGTACATAAAATAAATCTTGATTTGAAATTGGATTCCCTACAGTTTCCTCTAATAACAAATATCCTCATCGAGATGCACCTTTAAGGCATAGTGTAGGTCAAATCATGAATTTGTGAGTGAAATATAGGACTGGTTCACAATAATCATAGCCAATTTTTTTTCCTATAGACAATCAATACCGCATGGAGAACACAATGTTAATAGTGAGAATGTTGAATGGACGTTGACCCAATTATTGATTTTGTTGATAGGCCTCGAAACACCTTGTTTAACTTTAACTTGATACTAATTCTGATCTAAAGGCCAAAGGATCAAGAGTGATATCAAGGAGACATATCTATCACAAGAAATGTATAAAGTTTCAAGCATAGGAATCATCCCAACTATCATACAAAAACAAGAATATGATCCCTCATCTACCTTATGGTCCAGTTGAGCCAAATAATTTAAACTATATATATATATATATATATATGGTTGTGAATGTATAGAAAGGCAAAGGCTCAAGAAAATCTTCCTAAATCACTAGGACATGCATGTATCTTTAGCAAGGATATGGATGCTTGTTGGCAGCGAAGCAAGGCCTGTTATTTTGTGGTACTTCTATCGAGGTTATGGACACAGGTAAGCTACAAATCAATACTAGAAACTCATACTAAATTCTTGATCTCTCTATCTCCTAAAATATCTCTATTTATATAGCATCAAATTCCATGAAGAGGTAAGCCCATGTTGGATGTCATGTCATTTTAGTCCTTCAACGGGCTTCAAGTAAGATTAGGAAAGGGAAGATTATGTAGCTCAAAATTTTACAATGCTAAGTAGTGGTACCCTCATGGAAAGATCAATACACCTTACGAGAATACTTATCATAAGTGATTTGTAAATTATTCCTAAGAAATGCTTAGAGATTCATAGGTTTTATCAATGCATCACAAATTTTTATAGCAGTTACAACAACCCCCTCATTTTTTTGTAAGTGTCACCTCTACATAGAGAAAAATAACGGTCCCACCTACTCAAGAGTCTTAACACACCCCTACTAGGCTTTATTGTTCCTTTCCTCAATTGAATTAACACTTTTGCTAGTTTTTACATCACTTAAGATTAAGCTTAAACATAATTTTGAGAATTTTCTCAACCCAGCAATACAAGACTCATAACTTGGTTAGCCTATTGACATAGTATTCCAAAAATTGCTCAGCCTAGCAATACGATTGTTAGTGAAAACACATTAAATAAGTTTTTTTCCTTGCAAACTTTCTTTATCTGAAATTGTATCACCCCAATGTTCATTATCCTAATGACACATCACCTTAATGTTTGTAAACCCAATAACACATCACCCTAATGTTCATCGGACTGTTGGAAATATTGTCATTGATGGCAAAGGAGCACAAAGGAGCAGCACCAAGACAAGGGAGCATATCAAATTCAGATGGAATTGTTGCAGAGAAAGAAAGTAAAGTGGCAAAGGCTACAAGAGGAGGGTTTAGACAGGAAGAAGTTTTTTTTAACAGTTAGGGTTTTGTTTTGTAAGCCTACGAGCAAATTAGACAAAAATGGAAGAAGAATTTCCGTCATTTTTGAGCTATTGTATCATTGAAGTGAAGGAGATCCAGAGTTTGAAGTCACATTTGGGGGCTTTATTGTATTGATAAATGATTATAAAACCACAGACAATGAATAATAGATTTTAAAGCCATGTGTGGAATGAATTCCAGAGAGGGTTTGAAGACTGGTTGATATCATTAAAACAGAAGATGTATGGCATAGCCGTGGTGGAATTCTTTCAAGTTGAAACCATAGTTCTGTTTAGAAACCCGAGTTAAATGAAAACAGAATGATGGAGTAAAAGAGAACAGTGGATGGTTTTGAAAATCAACCAGTGGTTTTCACATTGCTCAAAGATGGTAAGCGGTAATTGCTGGAGTGAACAGGATAGTGGTCGTGGGCCGATGCGTGGCAATTAAAAACCACTAATTTCGCGTAAGTTCTAAAGTTTTACCCATCGTGCTCTTTGGAGCGCGATATCGAGCGATGTTCGTCGTATTTAGATAAGTTAAATGGATTGCGGAGATTGGACTGCACAAATGAATATGTAAGTTGTATATGTTGTGGGACTCGAATATAATATTATCTTGGTGCTTTGGGTTTTAACCAAAGTAAACTCATAAATACGATTAAACCAAGGTGTGATAGTTGACAGATGTGGGCCAATGTTAATACATGTTGGTACTTTGGTATATTTATCCAAAGTAGATTTGGTATAATTGGAAGATAAATGAACGGGTTTTTATTATGGTTTGTTTAAAAATTGATATAAAAGCTTCCGCATATGAATTTATTACCATTCGGTTTATCATGGTTTATAACCATAGGTTTTTTGAAAAGTGAGATTGACCGTCAGGAAATCTGTGGGCCCAGATATATATTGTAATGTTGATATCTTGTGTTTAAACCAAAGTATGTAAGGGCAAGTTATATTGTATTTATGACTTATGTTAAGTTGGGTAATAAACCTTGAGAATTTTTTATAGATGGAGGACCGTCGAATTGAGAGACGGAGAGCGATGATCGTCCGATCTGACACAGATTAAATCGATGGTTGAGATTAAAACAGCCAACGGAGTGAACTGACGTGTCTGATCGTCAATGTACAACTGTGGGCCTATAAATATTTATATGGTTTATTTGGGGTTTAAACCATAGAGTTGAGAATCATAAGCGGAGATGATATTATACTAGCACTTGAATATTAATCAGAAGTTCCAACAGCAACCAGGACCGTAGATCTGGACAGATCAACGGTGATGATCGCATCGGTGGAAATCAGATCATAAATCGAAAGCAAGAGCAATGCGATGCGATGTGGTGATGCGAAGGGACACGTTGCGGAACAGCGGAATATCACACATCGGGGATGCGAAGTTCATTGCATACCATGAAGTGGATGAGAAAAGTTGCGATGCGATGGATAGATGCGATGCAATGCGATCACATATCGCAATCAGGGCAGGAGAGATATCGCATATCGCAATCGGCGATGCTTATGTGATAATAATTCGCAATTTATAGAAGTTGCGATGCGAAGAGGCAATAAAGTCAAGTGGGACCCATCGCATATCGCATATCGGGAGATCAGATGGATGAAGGCACATGGGATAACTAGATTCGTTGAAGTGCGATAAAAAGAGCGGACGCAATGCAGATCGAAGTTGAAGCCTAAAATTTTTCAATTCCGGGAGTATGGATTTTCCCTTTGTAAATCGCATCGAAAAGAAAAAGAGCCATATATCAAAGAACAATTGAAATACTGAAATGCGATAGAAAGCGGAAGCGATATAGTTCAAAGCTAAAATCTAAATGAATTGAAGTCTGGTGCGGGACCCTGTCACAAAGGAATGGAATGAACTCATAACAGGAACTCGTGCAAGACAGTGGTGCAGTAGCACGGGCAGATAAAAAGGGTGAACACAGCACAAAAGACACAGGTAACGGAAGAAACAGGGCAACTATGCAGCAGAGCTATAATATAACGGCATAACAGAAAAGACAAAAGGACAGCAAGAAGAAGAGAACGAATGCTCAGCAAAGCCAAGAAACTGAAAGTGATGAGTAAATGTTTGATTGTAACTGTAAATGCATTATTGAATTTATATTTTTTGTGATGCAAAGGCAATTCTCCGAAGGCAAATCAAAAATCTCCCCTGTAATACTGAATTGGGTACATAGTATTGTAACATCTTGAAGTGTTGAGCGAGAAAATGAGAAGGTGGAATGCAAAGAGTCATACATGTTCATTTCATATTCCCATATGGAATGCAAACAGCTATGAAGTGATCTCTATAAATGATGTTATTTCATATGCATAAAGGTGTTAGAGAGTGGAATAAGAAGAAGGAGCAGAGAGAGGAGTTGTGAAGATCCAGAGATGATATAAAACAAATTTGAAGGCTGGAAGGATAGCAGTAAATAAGGAGAAAAACAGAGCTGATATCCAGGTAAATCAACATATGATTTTATTGTACAATGAGGAAGTTGGTGCATCCATATCAAGTTGTAGCTTGATAGATGTCCAGTTGTAGCTGGCTGAGGTAGGAGCCTCCTGTAGGTTGCAGCCTGCAGAAAATAGATGGGATTTGGAGCTTCCTTGCAAGTTGTAGCTTGCAGAATTGAGGTAGTAGCCTCCTGTAGGTTGGAGCTGTTTGTGCTCAACCTAGTCTTCTAAATTGAGTTCATTAATTGTCAACCAGGGTTGGTAAACTGCTGAAGTGTGGTGCACTATATGTGCCTAGGTTTTTTTTTTTTTTTTTTTTTTTTTTTTTTTTGGGTTTTATTCTATCTCCTAGCTTGAGTTCTCACGTGCATAACCACGTACAGAATTCCATTCGATCTTCATGGAGAGAAAAAAATGCTGAGGGCATGACGTGGAATACGACCATGTGTGGCTTTCCCTGAGAGGACATCTGGAACCTGCTTAAACATGAAGATGGTTGCAGAATTGGCAACTAGCTACAGAATTTCTGCATTATGTAGCTAGTTTCAGTTCAAAAAGTATTGCAATGATAAAATCATAAAAACATAGCAAGTTAGCCACGATATTCATTCTTAAAGCAATTTTAACTAATTTCATTGATCATTTGAGCCTGAGATTATTATTGGATAAAATAAATGGAGTGGAATGTGGTGGAAGAAAGAACATTTTTGGAGCTCAACATACCCCCACTGCTAGATTTTTGCATGTCCTCATGCAACTATTCCATGAACTTAGAGACCTCTGTAAGAACATCCAATCCTCTTCTTTTGCTTTATCTGGTAGTTAAAGGCCTTCTGGGCTTCCTGATGACTAACTTGAACCTTAAATTGGTAAGTGCCCTGATTAACTCTTTGTTCCTCTTTTTCAACTTTTCATTAGCCTTTTCCACTTTGTCCATTTGTAGAGACAGGGTTGAGTTCATACTGGTTTTTAGTTTAACTTGTTCCCTCAGAATATCATTCTCAGTCCTGATATGTCTATTAAGTACTTCCAGCTCGTACCTATCTCTTCTTAGCACATCTATTTCGGATAGTGGAGGACTAGGGGTTCTGTCTCTACTCTCTAAAGCTTTCCTCTCCAATGTTTCAACATAGTTGTAAATTTCTTGCTGTGCAGGATCAATTTCTGGAACTTCTTCATCAAAATCCTCCTCAGTAGGTGTTTCTTCGTCTTCTATGTTTATAACCCCAGTTTGTTTAACTTTTGTTTTCTTTAGTATGCCCCTCAGTCTGTGGCTCCTCCTCGGTTGAGATGGCCCTTCTCCTTTTTCTCTGGCAACTCTTCTTACGATTCTCTTTTTCTTAAGCTGTTTCTTAATCTGAACTAATTTTTCAGAGATCATTTCTTCACTACTTTCTTATATTGTTTTACCAATTTCAGTTTTGGAGGGTCTCCATCTTCTGCTTATTTTTGTAGGTTCATGTTCAGGTGGAGGTTCCTTTGGTTCCTCAAAGTGATTTCTCACCAAGAAGTTATCCCAATTATCCCCTATTTTGCTCAAATGATGTTCAATCAAAATCTTGACTAAACCATGGTGGTATAAGGTTGCCTCCAGAAATTGGATTCTCTTTTGGACACTTGAAGCCATTTTCTTTAAACTTTGAAGCAAGAAATAGGGCAAATTAAGTTCTTCTTCTAGGAAATGCATTATCAACCTAATATGGTAAACATAGAAAGTACCATATCTACCTTCACAAGTGATGAATTTTTGTAGGATAAGCAACATGTTTCTCCATTTTTTCTTTAATGCAAAACTAGGGATACCATTTTTAAAAACAGTGACATCCATACCTGATGACTTGAGTATATGTTTCCATGCTTCGTTATGGAATTCTCTGTTCTTAAACCACCTTTCTCCTTGTCTAGGCAGTTTTGTTGCTTCTGCAATAAAAGCCTCTATGACAGTGAATTTAATATCTCCAACCTCAACCTCAGCTCCATTAAAAGATCTTGCAAAAGTTTTAGTAACCTCTTTGTGGAAGCCACTGAATTTTTCAAGGAATTGCAACCATCCTACTTTTTGTAAAATTTCTCGGATTTGGGGATAGCCTTCCAAGTATTTAGTGCCAACTGGTTTTGTTCTCACGATGAGGCCCATAACTCTTCTTCAAACTTCAATTTACCATCTTTCTGCTCACGGTGAGAATGGTCGTTAACAAGTTGTCTTTGCTCCTCAAATTTTTCTTCTGTTTCATGGTGACAATGGTTGTTACAGAGATACCTCTGTTTTACAGAATGAAATGGTTAAGAGTCGGCTGCGGGAAGGAGTGATATGGAATGGTTACGGAATGAATTAATGAGGTGAGGTGAAGAAAACGAATCAATGATTGAAAAGACCGCGGAGATATTTTATAACAAATTCAAAAATAATCATTAAATGCTTAGTGACGTGATTAATCCAATCACTTCAGCACTTTAACCGTTTAGATTTTTAAATGATGATCGGATATGGGTTTTGAAATGGTGAAATAGAAGGATTTTTATCCAAAATTTTGCGGGAGGTTTGTTCGGCATGATCAATAAAATTAATCAAAACAACTTTTTGAATTATTCATAGCTAAACTATACTAAAATTTTTCATGATATGTCATTATAATCACTTCATACCTTTGCCTTTGCTTTGATTTTCTTGTGATCTTCATATGCTTTTTTTTCTCCTGAAAATCATTAATTTTTGAGTCTTCATAACCTTCTTGATCTTGACTTGTTCATGGATATGCAGGATCATTTTGTTGCAAATCAAATGATTGCTGGTCAGTGCCTTCAGGATCTGTAGCTGCAGAATGTCTGTCTGGCTGCAGAAAGTCTGATTAGCTGCAGAATGTCTGTTTGATTGTAGAATGTATCTGTAGAGAACTTGAAACATGGAATGGAATGGTTTGGAATGTAAGTGGAATGTTGTATGGAATGAGTGAAGATGGATGATAAAATATGGTATAATGGGATATGTATGAAGTGAATGATGGAGTGGGATGGATTACAACTTATGAAATGAAGTGAAAAGTACCCTGCAATTTTCTGCTATGTATTATTCAATTGCAGAAAGGAGATCAAACTTAAAGATCTGAAATGGAAATGAAGTGAACCATGAAGTGAAGTGGATGAAGTGTGGATGAATGAATGGAATAAGATATGATATGAATGAATGGAATGAAATGAATAAAGTATGGAATGAGATGAAGTGAAATGAGATGGATCATAAGTGAAATGGATCTGCACTTATGATTTTGTAACAGCTGCTTGTAAAAAAAACAAAAAACAAAATGGAAAAGTTAGAGTGTCAGAAAGATTCTGATTTTCACTCCATCTTTTCTGTATAAACATGCCAATCAGTGATTGGTTTTCATGTCTATACTCTTTTTTCTTCTTCTTCTTCTTCTTCTTCTTTTATATGTCTGACTTCAGAAAATTCAATTAAGTTGATGAAGAAGAAAGATTCTTCTTCATTAACTTCACATCACTATTTTCCTGGAACTTCTTGACAAATTCTTCTCTTGAGAGTGGTTTGTGATACAGCTTCAATCTATGACCATTCACAAGAAAAGTAACCTCTTCTTCATCTATTGTCCTGATTTTTATTGCTCCATTGTCAAAAATTCTCACAATTTCATAAGGCCCAAGCCAATGTGTTTGAAATTTACCTTGGAAATCCTTGAACTTTGAATCAAACAAGAGAGCCCAGTCACCTTCTTTGAACTTCTTTTCCTTGATGTACTTGTCATGCCATCTAGCCCTATGTTGTTGGACTATGTTGGTTTTCTGAACTGCATCTTGTCTGATCTCATCCAATTCATTAATCTGCTCCAATCTGTGTTTTTGTGCCTCTGATAGATCAAGTCCTAGCTGAACGGTCATTTTGAAAGTTTGAATCTGGAACTCTATGGGAAACAAAACTTTCTTTCCATAAACAAGTTCATAAGGAATATGGTTTGTTGTGCTTCTCCATGTAGTTCTATAGGCCCACAAGGCTTCAGGAAGCCTATCTACCTAATCTTTTCTATGTAAATGGACAGTCTTTGTTAGGATCCCTTCAATAACCTTATTAGTAGATTCCACTTGACCATTTGCTTGTGGATGATAGGGAGTAGATTTTTTGTGTCTAATTTTGTACCTCTCCATCATTTGTTCCACTAGCCTTGATGTGAATTGAGCTCCTTGATCTGTAACAATTTCCCTTGAGACACCAAAACGAGTAAAAATATCCTCAAAAAGAAAATTAACTACAAATGCTTCATTAGCAAAAAGTAATGGCTTGGCCTCTACCCATTTGGTAACATAATCAGTGCAAACTAATATATATCTCTTTTGTCTTGATGGAGGACTAATAGGTCCTACAAAATCCGGAGCCCATTTTTCAAAAGGTTCAATATGTACCTGAGGCTGCAATGGCATCTCACCTGAAGGAGAAGGTTTCCCTACCCTTTGGCAACTGTCACACCTTTTGACATACTCTTTAGCATCTTTAAACAAGGATGGCCAATAATATCCTAAGTGAAGGATATTATAGGCTGTCCTCTTGTCAGCAAAATGTCTGCCACAAGGTTCATCATGACAAGCCTTGAGAATCTCAGGCATTTCATCTTCCCAAACACATCTCCTAATGATAAAATCTGGACCTGTCCTGTACAACTCATTAGCAACCCATGAATATTTTGCACTGTCATAAACGATTTTTCTTTTCTCTCTTGCATTCATTATTGAAGGAAATTTCCCTGAAACGAAATAATTAGCAATATTCGCAAACCAAGGAGTCTAAGTAGAAATTTCAAAAAGATATTCATCAGGAAATTGATCTTCAACTGGAGTGTCATCTTTAATGTTTTGGAGTCTAGATAGGAAATTAGCTACTGTGTTTTGTTTTCCGGGCCTATCTAGAATGGTAATGTTGAATTCTTGTAAAAGCAATAACCATCTTATAACTCTGCCATTAGTAATTGATTTGTTCATTAAGTATCTAATTGCAGAATGATCTGTGTGAAAAAAAGTTTCATAGCCTGTTATATAGTGTTTGAATTTGTTTATGGCATGGACAACAGCTAAAAACTCTTTTTCAGTTACAGTATAGTTTAACTCTGCAGGAGTCAAATTTTTACTGGTATAGTAGATGGCATAAGGAATCAGGTCTTTTTGTCCCAATACTGCTCCTAGAGCTGTATCTGAGGAATATGTTGAAATATGAAAAGGTAACTTCCAGTTAGGTCCCCTTAAAATAGGTGCTTCAGAAATTTTTGTTTTCAGGGTCTCAAAAGCTAACTGGCAATCAGAATTCCATTTGAATTCACAGTCTTTAGTAAGCAATTTAAAGAGTGGAGATGCTATCTTGGTGAAGTTTTCTATAAACCTCTGATAATATCCTGTAAATCCTAGAAAACTCCTAACATATTTTTGACAACTTGGAATAGATAAGTTAGAGATGACTTCAAATTTTGACTCATCAACTCTAATCCCATCCCCTGAAATATGATGCCCCAAAAAAATACGTTCAGTAAACATCATGAAACATTTCTCATGACTAAGTGAAAGATTTTATTCTTGACATCTCTTTAAAACTTTTTCCAAGTTTTCTAAAGCTTCTTCAAATGTGTTTCCATAGACTGTGAAATCATCCATATATACCTCTACACAATCATGTATTAGATCTAAAAAAATTCCTAATACTGCCCTTTGAAATGTTGCAGGTGCATTACATAATCCAAATGGAAATACTCGGTAAGCATAAGTACCCCAAGGACAGGTAAATGTGGTTTTGTCTTGGTCCTAAAGTGCTACTTGAATTTTATTATAACCACTAAACCCATCTAGAAATGAAAAGTACTTTTTGCCAGCTAAGGTATCTAACACCTGATCTATGAAAGGTAAAGGGAAATGATCTTTAAGAGTAGCTTTGTTTAATTCTCGGTAGCCAATACATACCCTCCATTTACCATTTTTCTTTAGTACAATTACCAAAGGAGAAACCCACTGACTATCTGAAATAGGATAGATAAAGTTGACATTCAACAATTTCTGCAATTCTTCTTTAACAATCTCCCTAAGATTTGGATTCATCCTTCTTTGAGGTTGTCTAATTGGTTTACAATTTTCCTCTATGTAGATGTGATGAGTGCAAGTCTTAGGACTTATCCCTTTCATATCAGTGTACTCCCATGCATATGCAGAAGAATTTCTCTGTAATATCTTGACTAACTCATCTTGTTGAGATTTTTCTAGGTTCTTGTTTATGTTTAAAGTTTTGCCTGGAAATATCTCACTTGTAGAGCTGCCAAATTTATCCATAGAATGAAGAGACATTTGTCTTGATGACAAAAACTCAATGTTGGATTCTTCTTGAAATTGGTCATGTTTATGTTCCGAAGAGGATTCAAATTTTTCTAAAGTATTCAGAATTTGACTATCTTCACTAATTTCTGAAATTGTGAAGAGAGGTTGTAAGTCTTCTTCATCCTCTATCCATTGAGTATCATCTAAATCTGTAATTGTCCTTGTTGGAGGATACAAAGTCAATTTCTTAGTTGAACTACCATCAGAGATGTACATATCACCGGATCTACAACTAATGAAAGCATCAGCTGTAGCTAACCAAGGTCTTCCTAATATAATAGGGTGTCCTTCTAGATTATTCTTAGGAGTTAGGATCATGAAATCCACAGGGTACTCCCAAGAATCTAGGGACACTGGAATGTCTTCTATTACCCCATCAGGTTTAATCACAGATCTATCTGCTAATTGTAATAATGTGGGTGTAAAGAGGAGATTAGGAAGTTTCAGTTTATCCATGATTTGTCTACTCATGATATTGATTGTTGCTCCTAAATCAATGAGTGTGTTTTGGATCTCAACTCCATTGATGTGAATTTTGACAATTGGATTTCTTGGGTCTAGATACTTTGGAATAGCAATCTTACCCATCATAATGTCTGCTATTTTTCTTGCCAGTTGAATTTTCTTTGTCTCTCTTATTCTTTTTCTTGTTTTCTTCATGCTCAACTCCTCTATTGTTTTTGCTGGAATTGGGATTTCCTTGATGGCTTGTAATAATGGAATCTTGATGCAAACATTTCTTAGCTCATATAGGAAATCATAATTAGGCACCATAATTTGTTTTTCTATACCTCTATCAATTTGTAATCTTTTTGGAAAGGGAGGTGTAGGAGTGGATGTTGATGGCTGCTCTAATACAGGAGTTGAAATTATTGGTTCTTTTTATTTTGATTTTTCAATGTTTGGGTCCTGAAAAGATGTGTCTTCTTCAAGACTTTTATTTTCTCGTAGAGAATCTTCCTCAGAGTTGTCTTGTTCTTGTATAATCACAGAAGGTTTCCTCTTTTCAAGTATTCTTCTAGACCTAAGTTGAACATCACTAAGATCTAGAGGAGTAATTAAATAAGTTGGAAACTGTTGGCCTTCTATCATATATGTATTCTGAGGATTTTTATTGTTGGGGTTTGGTATGGGTTGAGCAGGCAACTGATTTGATTTTTGAGGAAATGGTAATGGAAGTGGTTGATTTTGATGTTGTGGATTTTGAGGATTTTGTTGTTGAAGAAAATGTGGATATAGTGGATAAGATGGTGGATATTGATAGTATTGAGAGTATCTTCCATAGGTATTTTGTGCCCCTTGTGCCCAAGCTTGAGATTGATTTTGAAATTGGGACCAAGGTTGCTGCCAAGAATTCCAATTTGGTGGAGGTTGATTATACATTTGATCATGAAATCCTTGTGTTTGGGGTCCTTGCCAAGGCCTTCTAGAGACAAAATTGAGAGATTTTGTGGCACTTGTAGGAATTTCTTCTTGAAAGACAGCTTTAAGACCAGGAAGTGAAGGACAACTCTTGGTCTCATGTTTTTCTGAACAAATGACACAGGTCTCTACAACTTTTGCATCCAAAGGACATTCTCTCAAGGCATGCTTCTTTCTACATCTGGGACAAAAGATTGCTAGGGCATCAGATTCAGATTTTTGCTTGTTTTTTAACTTAAGAGTGTCTATTTGTTCACTAAGACTCCCTAAGATGCCAGATTTGAATTCATAAAGCATATGCCCTATCTCTGCCCTACTTACTGTCCCAGAAGCAGACTTGCTTACCCTTGCAAGAGCAGGATCTCTTGGACCTTTTACAGTTTTAGATTTCCCTCTTGAAAGGTTGATACATAACTCAGCTATTTCAGGTAATGTGAGCTGAGATATATCCCCTTTTCCCATCATGTTAAGGATATCCAACCATTCATCCTTAATTGTTTTCAACAAGAGAGCTTTTAAGGTGTCTTGATCTAAGTTTTCCATTTTTTCTCTTTTGATGTTGTAATGAAATCTCTCCAACAAATCTTCCAAGTTTTCATCTTCTTTTGTAACATCTTAAACACTTCTTCCTTATGATTGACCGGCATACAATAATCCAAATACCTCTCTAGAAATGCTTGTTTCATGTCTTCCCATGTCCTAATAGAACTATTGATCAAACTCATAAACCACTTCAATGCTGCTCCTTTCAATGTTGAAGGAAATAGTTTAAGTTTTTGAGCATCTTGTAAGTAGTCATAAGTTCTACATAGGACTTCAAATTCAAATAAGAAGGTTTCAGGATCTTCAATTTTAAGTCCATAGAATTTTGGAAGGACAGAGGGTGAAATGTTTTTCATGGTTGTATTGGTTTCTTCATCTACTATAGGAAACCCAAAAGAGCTTCCCATATCTCTTCTACCTCTTCCTCTACCTCCTTCTCCTTTTGCACCTCTACCTCCTTCTCCTCTACCTCTTCCTCTACCTCCTTCTCCTTCTGTACCTCTACCTCCTTCTCCTCTACCTCTACCTCTATTCCCTCCAAATAATGTGTGTTCTCCATTAAAGACTCCTACTCCCCCTTCTTCTTCCATAGTTGATTCTTCTGTGGAAGTGGAAAAGTTTGTGTCTCTAACAGAGGTCCCTGAATCTTCTTCTAAGGCAGGTTCAGTGGAAGGTCTTTCTAATGAAATATATGATCTTAAGTCCTCTGGGAGTCTAGGATCAGTAAAGGATGGATTGTGGGTCTGAGTTGGAGGTGTACTGGTTCTTGGTCTAGATGAAACAAGTGGTGTTCTAGGGATCAAGCTTCTTCTGCTACTTCTTATGAATCTACCCCTTGAGTCTCTCTCTCTATGCATATAATTGTTTTTTAGAGTTAAGAAACAAGGCTACCTAGCTACACTTCCCCAGCAACGGCGCCAAAATGTTTGTGCTCAACCTAGTCTCCCAAATTGAGTTCATTAATTGTCAACCAGGGTTGGTAAACTGCTGAAGTGTGGTGCACTATATGTGCCTAGGTATTTGTTTCTCACTACGTTGTGTCTAGTGCTTTTATGATGTTTTTGGTTTTTTTTTTTATGGTTTTATGTTCGCAAGGGAAAGAACTAAATGCTGGTGAGAAGAAGCTATTGGTTAAAAAACAGAGTGAAGCCTAAATTATGGATGGCAAATGACAAATGAAAATACTGAAACAAAACAAACCCTAACTATGGCTAACAAACAACAAATACAAAGCTTGATAATGACTTCAAGGAAATAAATCACAACATGAGCTTAAACTTGTCCAATTCATTCATTAGCGATATTTTGGAAGAGCTTGAGAAATGGGCAAGTTAAGTGTAAATGAAGTTCTCCTAACTAAACAATCAAACAATCAACTTACAATGTTACAACATCTCATCCATGTTTAAAGACCTATTGTAGCATCATAAGATTTCTATTCTAAACTAGCTTCAAATTCTGTTCTGCAACTCAATTTAACACCACTAGGCCTTACTCAGAAGTTATAGCTTTCTCTTTTTAAAATAGTCTTTAAGAAAAGGCTTGTTTGTGAAATGGTAAAAAGGTTTCAAAATACTCTAGGTCTTAGACTGATACCAACTCCTGTCCAAATGATTATGTATTAATATGAGGTTGGAACAAAAGAAGTTTTGTAAATAATGAAGACAGTGGTATTTGAATTTAACAACTAATATAATTTAAAAATGCAATGGATGACAACTAGACTGGAATACTAATATAGTGAGCTAAAACTAAACTAGAGTGCCACTAATCTATTTGAAGTACAGTGAACAATGTTAGACTGAAAAGCCATTATCAAACTGGAAATTAAATGACAGAGCTGAACCACATGCATTCTACCTCCGGAGTGCTATAACTAAGTTAACATGCAACTAACCTAAGGAATTCTACAGTCCATCTCGTTCAGTATGAATGATGTTTTGGAAGAGTTTGTGAGAACAAGTATGGTTGTATCATTCAGTGCAATTTGAACATAAACACAAGACTGAAAGCAAATACAACTAAAATCTAAGACACCACAGCTACCTCTTACTCATTGTTATGATATCTTGGAAGAGCTTTGTAAGAGTAAGATTGGCTATGCCACTTAGTGTAAACTAGCAACTAAAACCTACAATACCACAGTTATGCCTTATTCATCATAATGATATTTTGGAAAATTTTATTTGAGTAAGTTTTAACTGTGATAACTAACGAAAGTAAATGCAACTAAAACCTACACTATCACAGTTGTGCCTTATTCTTCATAATGATATTTTGGAAGAGTTGATTAGAGTAAGTTTGGCTATGATAGTAAATATAAACAAATATGAACATAACCTTCAGAAATCTACTTAAACTAGAAATAAAAGCGAGACTAAAATACTTATCTACTGCATAAACAAGGCCGCTCAGGAGGCAGGGGCCCTCTACCACCAGAGTAGCACGAAATCTAGTTCAAAATCGACTCAACGCGTTCAAGGAAATGTTGCTTCTTTCATTAAAGAGGAATCACCTCAAAACAGAGTATTCTTAGACTTCAAAGATCTAGCAGTCAACCATAAAATCTAACCAAAATCTAACCTTTTGTCTCTCGGTTTCCCGAGCATATTTATAGCAAATTTACATAACAGAACTTGAGATAATACAGGGATTATTGTCTTTCCATATTAAAATCGAACTAGAACTCTAAAGGTGGCATCGTAATATGACAAAGGACATCTGGACTGTCCTTGTCCTATTTAATCACATCTCCTAACGAGTTCTCTTCTTATCTAACCACGTCTGATCGTTCATTCATGGAGAGCAACAAATGTTGAGGGCATGACGTGGAATACGACCATGTGTGGCTTTCCTTGAGAGGACATCTGGAACTTGCTTAAACATGAAGATGGCTGCAGAATTGGCAACTGGCTACAGAATGTCTGCATTTTGTAGCTAGTTTCAGTTCAAAAAGTACTACAATGACAAAATCATAAAAACATAGCAAGTTAGCCACGATATTCATTCTTAAAGCAATTTTAACTAATTTCATTTATCATTTGAGCCTGGTATTATTATTGGATAAAAGAAATGGAGTGGAATGTGGTGGAAGAAAGAACATTTTTGGAGCTCAATAGGAGCCTACAAAAAATCAGTGGTGAGAGGGAGTTGGAGCTTGCCTTTGCATCACAACAATAATAAGATGTGTTTTTCTCCCTTATGGGTTTCCACTTATATCTGTTGTCTATGTGCATGATGATTATGTGTTGATATTCTATATTTAATCTGCTTAATACCTGCTGCTCACTTATGAAGATTGTTGTTCCATTGTACATTAAGATGATCACAAATTGAATATGTAAATAAGTTTAAAAGAAAGTTTTACAAGACCTTGAATGCATTAAATTGATTCACCCCCCCCCCCACCCTCTCAGTTTAACTAAGGGTCCAACAATTGGTATCAAAGCGGGTTCCTTCTGTATCAGTTTAACAACTGGAAGGAGATCCTAGGTCCCCAAGATGGCTAGTCTAGAAGGATGCTCAACAAATAAAGCCCCTTTTTTTACTGGTACAAATTATGCCTTCTGGAAAATAAGAATGAGGACGTACATAATGTCTCTAGAAATAGAAGTTTGGGCTGTTGTGGATTTGGGATATGCCCCAAAGGAATCTGACACATAGAAAGAAGCCAAACAAGATTTTATAGCTGATGTCAAAGCCATGAATGCTCTCTTAAGTGGTCTGTGTGAGGTAGAATTTATCAAAGTAATGCACAACAAGATTGCCAAAGAAGTATGGGATACATTAGAAAGTATCCATGAGGGAGATAAAAAGGTGAAGATGGCCAAACTACAAGTCTATCGAGCCCAATTTGAAAATATAAAAATGAATGAAGAAGAAGATGTTGCTAGCTTCTTCTTAAACATTGTAGAAATTGTGAATAATATGAAAGCTCTAAGAGAAACCATTAGAGAATGTGTAATTTTTCAAAAGATATTGAGATCTTTACCATCCAATTTTAATCCCAAGGTTTCTGCCATAGAAGAAACAGCTGATTGGGAAACATTTACCATGAACCAATTACTTGGAAACTTAACAGCCTATGAGATGAGACTTCCACAGAGGAAGTCAAATGTGAGGGAGGCAGCCTTTAAGGCTGAGAAGAGCAAAGAAGGAAAGGAAGATACATGCTCGTGCTTTGATGAAGAAGAGGCCAAATTTGTTAGAAGATTGGATAGAGGCTTAGGTAAGTATAGAGGTAAGCTTCCATTTAAAGGCTTTGTCTGTGGAAGATTTGGGAACTGTGCATCAAAGTGTCCTTACAAGAAAATAAAGAATCAGACTCAAGAGACAGAGAAAACCAAAACAAATAACTGGCAGAAAGGGAAGAGATTCAATAGAAAATAACTTTATGCTTAGCAAGATAGCAGTGCATCTAAAAACTCAGATGAATCCTCAAATGAAGAAGGAACCTCTGAATTTGTGTTGATGACCAAGGAAGAGTCTGAAATATTCCTTCTAGAAGATGAGGAAGAAGGTGAGGCAGATCTTGAGGGGGAGCTAAGAAGTGCCCTAGAGGAAATAGACAGACTTAAACTCAAGTGCAAAAAACAGAAAGACATTCTTCTCAAATATGTAAAAGAGGTATCGAATTCAGAAGACCTCATTCAATTGAAAATAGAACTTGAAGAAGCTAAGAAGGTGGAAGACACGTTACTAAATCAAATTAAGGATAAAATTCAGAAGCAAGAAAAATTGGAAGAAGAAGTAGTATGCCTGAGAAAGAAATTAGAACACACCCAAAGGGAACTGACAATGAACACTCCTTGGATGACAAGCACTAAATAGTTGAATAAAATACTAAATTCTCAAAGATCTCCTCTCATAAATACTGGGATAGGTTACGAAGGAGAAACCAGCAAATCCAAGGTAGAGGATAACTAGAATATCATTTTTGTGAAAGTTGTAAAATAAAAAACTAACTCTTAGCAATATGAGATTATTGCAGCTAGAAGACTGATAGAAGAAAGGATCAAGGGGTGTAAGCAGCTCGGAGATGACATTGCCTCCATGGAGACCTCGGAGAAGGCAGACATTGAAAGGAATGATGAAGAACCTCAAAAAGGAACCACAAAAGTAGAAGCCAGCAAGAACTTGATGTGTGTTGAAACAAACAGAAACAAGCAGCAACATCAAGAGACAAAGAATGAGAGGAAGAAGCAAGCAGTTACAAAAATTTAAATTGTTCCTGAAGATCAATTGAACAAGTTTGGAAGATCTCAAAGGATATTCTTTCCTCCTATGAGAAATGTCACTTGTTTTGTCTGTCACAAACTGGGACATATTGCAGCATACTGTCAGAAAAAAATAATCGATTTCAACCAGCAAAGGATGCAGAAAATGAAAAGACTACCTCAAGCAACCAAATGGAGAAGACAACCCTTCACCAAATACACTAATCGTTTCCTTGGGTATTGTTTTTGTTGTAAGGGGTTCGGCCATAAAGCCATGCAGTGAAAAATGTATGTACAAAGACTGATGTTTAAAACCCCAGGGAGATTTATGAACAATAGAGAGTTCACTCGTACACATAATCCTTTTAAAAATATTATCAAATTATTTGTATGCCATCAAATCGGACACATGTCTTCCAAATTTCCTCTCAAAGAATGTGGTCCATCTTCTCAGAAAAGCTGCCTGCAGTGGAAAAAGAAGTTGAATAAGTGTGACCTGGCTCTAATAGCTTAAGATCAGAAAAGCCAATGATATATGGACAGTGGATGCTCAAATCATATGACTGGAGATCGAAGCAAGTTTGTAACCTTTGATGAAAAGAAATCTGGAAATGTAACATTCAGAAATGATAAAGCAGGGAAAATCAAAGGAAAAGGCTCAATCAGTCTAAATAATGGAAGAGGAGAGGCTTAAGATGTACTATTTTTGGATGGGCTGAAAGCAAATCTGCTAAGCATCAGTCAAATGTGTGATAAAGGCTGTGAGGTCCTTTTCAGAGCCCAAGATTGTGAGGTAAGATCGAGCACCACAGGAAAGACCTTGATCAAAGGTGTTAGAACAGAAAGTAATGTCTATATATTGGAAGAAGAGAATGAAGCATGCCACATAAGCAAACATGATGAAACATGGTTATGGCATAGAAGATTGGGACACTTAAACTTTGACCACATCATCAGTCTGAGCAAGAATAAATTAGTCAGAAATATGCCTACAATAAAGAAGCCTCCAAATACTATATGGAAATCCTGCCAATTGGGCAAATAGACCCGCACATCTTTCAAGACAAAATATGAACTATCTACAAGTAGGCCACTTCAGATTGTACACATGGACCTATGTGGACCTTCAAGAACTAATGCACCAGGTGGATAATCTTATTTCATGCTAATAATAGATGATTTTACCAGATTGACGTGGGTGGCATTTCTCAAATATAAATCTAATTTGAGAAATTCAAGATATTCAAGGCATTGGCAGAAAATCAAACAGGATGCAAGCTAAAATGCATCAGATCAGACAGAGGAGATGAATTCACAGACTATGATTTTGCAGATCTATGCAATGAACATGGGATAAAACAACAGTTTACAATTGTAGGTACACCTCAACAGAATGGAGTGGCAGAAAGACAAAACAGGTCAGTACAACAGATTTCCAGAGCCATGATGCAAGAAAGTAACATTCCCAAACCTATTGGGCAGAAGCAGTACACACATCTATTCACATTCTCAACAAATCTCATCTAATACCAAATTGTGATAAGACTCCTTACGAATTATGGCATGCTAAACCAGCATCAATCAAGCACTTTAGAGTCTTTGGAAGCAAGTGTTTCATAAAAAATAATGATGAAAAACTGGGAAAGTTTGATGCAAGAGATGATGAAGGAATATTTTTAGGATATGCATCCAAGATTAAGGGTTACAGGTGTTACAACAAGAGACTGCACAAAATTTTGGAAAGCATTGATGTAAGAGTTGACGAAGATCTACCAAACAGAACAAGAAACACAAGTTGTTCCAATCCTCCAGATGATCATGAGGCTGACAACCAAGATAATGATTAACATATCAAGACAATAGAAGATATTGAATTAAACTCAAAAGGCCCCTCAATATACACTCAAAAGAACCATCCAGAAGATCAAATCATTGGGGACAAGAGTGTGAGAGTCCAGACAAGAAGACAGCTTGCTGAACAGATAGAAGAAGTATACTTATCCATGCTATCTCAAATAGAGCCAAAGAAGTTCGAAGAAGCTAGTAAAGACAAAAACTGAGTAAATGCTATGAGTGAAGAACTAGACCAAATTGAGAAGAACAATACCTGGGATTTAATTCCAAGACCCACTAGGAAAAATGTCATTGGCACAAAATGGATATTCAAGAATAAGATGAATGAACAAGGGTAGGTAATCAGAAAGAAATCCAGACTTGTATGCAAGGGGTATTCTCAAATTGAAGGACTTGACTATGATGAAACCTTTTCCCCTGTAGCCAGAATGGAAGCAATCAGAATGTTTTTGGCCTTTGCATGCTATCATGATTTCAGGGTATACCAAATGGATGTGAAGTCTGACTTCCTGAATGGAGACTTAGAGGAAGAAGTCTACATGAAACAACCTGAAGGATTCTCATTAACAGATAAACATGACTATGTGTGCAGATTAAAGAAAGCCTTATATGGCATGAAACAAGCTCCTCGTGCATGGTATTCAAGGTTGGAAAAATACTTGCAAAAACAAGGTTTCAAGAAAGGAGGAGTAGACAGCAATTTGTACATAAAGGCTAATGAAAATTAACTCTTAATTGTAGTAGTGTATGTAGATGACATCATGTTTGGTAGCAAAAAAGATGAGTTAGCAAAAGCATTTGCTGAATAAATGAAATCAAAGTTTGAGATGTCAATGATTGGAGAGCTCACCTTCTATTTAGGACTTCAAATTCAACAAAAGAACACAGGAATATTCATTTCGCAAGAAAAATACTTAAGAGAAATAATGAAAAGGTTTCAAATGGAAGACTGCAAACCTGTGTCAACTCCCATGATCATTGGATGCAAAATATGTGCTAATGATGGATCAACAGAAGTAGATCAAAAAATTTACAGATCCATGATAGGAAGTCTACTATACCTAATTGATTCTAGACCAGACATTATGTTGGCAGTAGGACTTGTGGCAAGATATCAAGCAGCACCAAAACAAAATCATTTACCTACAATCAAGAGAATATTTAGATATCTACAAGGAACTTCACATTATGGCCTATGGTATCCAAAAGGAAAAATCTTCACATTGACAGCATACATAGATTCAGATTGGGCCAGCTGTGTGGATGACAGGAAAAGCACAAGTGGAGGTGCATTTTATTTGGGAAAAATTCTGGTGGCATGGCTAAGCAAGAAGCAAACTTCTATCTCTCTATCTACAGTAGAAGCATAATACATAGCAGCAGTTGCATGTTGCACACAAGTAATGTGGATGAAACAAACTCTCCAAGACATGAAGGTAAGCACTGATGAACCCATTTCTATCAAATGTGACAATACAAGTGCAATAAGTATATCAAAAAATCTTGTACTTTATTCAAAAACAAAGCACATCCCAATAAAGTACCACTTCCTCAGAGAACAAGTAGCACAGAAATTGGTGAAGTTGGAATACGTACCAACAAAGGAACAAATAGCAGACATATTCACAAAACCTCTTGCTAAATAACCATACGAATATCTTAGAGACAAACTAGGGGTAGTGTCTACAGATGTTACTCTCTGATATGATTGAGAAAAACAAAAAACAAAAAAAATAATAATAAGGGTTGCATACAAGAAACAGGATCAGTGTAAAAGACAAGTGATAGTCAATATCAGACAATAAAGCATCACTCCACGGGGAAAGCAGTCAATAAATTGTAATAAAAGAGCCATAAAAATGGAGCAGTGCATGGAATAGGTCCTCAAGGTTAGAGGAAATGAAAAGATCGAAACCACATTGGGAAATGTGCAACCCTTTTTCATTGATGTCAAAGGGGGAGGAAAAGCAAGCAAAAGAAGAAAGGGTCTTTTGAAAAGCAAGCAGAGGAAGTCCTGGAGGAAACACTGGAGTATTGAAATCAATGCCAAAGGGGGAGACTATTCGAAATATTGTCATTGATGGCAAACGAGCAAAAAGGAGCAACACCAAGACAAGGGAGCATATCAGATTCAGATGGAATTGTTGCAAAGAAAGAAATTAAAGTGGCAGAGGCTACAAGAGGCGAGTTTAGACAGGAAGAAGTTTTTTTGAACAGTTAGGGTTTTGTTTTGTAAGCCTACGAGAAAATTGGACAAAAATGGAAGAAGAATTTCCATCATTTTTGAGCTATGGGATTATTGAAGTGAAGGAGATCCAGAGTTTGAAGTCACATTTGGGGGCTTTATTGTATTGATAAACGATTATAAAACCACAGACAATGAATAATAGAGGTTAAAGCCATGTGTGGAATGAATGCCAGAGAGGGTTTGAAGATTGGTTGATATCATTAAAACAGAGGATGTATGGCGTAGCCGTGGTGGAATTCTTTTAAGTTGAAACCATAGTTCTGTTCAGAAACCCGAGTTAAATGAAAACAAAATGATGGAGTAAAGGAGAACAGTGGATGGTTTTGAAAACCAACCAGTGGTTTTCGCATAGCTCAAAGATGGTAAGCGGTAATTTTTGGAGTGAACGCGATAGTGGTCGTGGGCCGACGCGTGGCAATTAAAAACCACTAATTTCGTGTAAGTTCTAAAGCTTTACCCATTGTGCTATTTGGAGAGCGATATCGAGCGATGTTCGTCGGATCTGAAGCAGTTAAATGGACGATGGAGATTGGACTGCACAAATGAATATGTAAGTTGTATATGCTGTGGGACCCGAATATAATATTATCTTGGTGCTTTGGGTTTTAACCAAAGTAAAATCATAAATACGATTAAACCAAGGTGTGATAGTTGACAGATGTGGACCAATGTTAATACATGTTGGAACTTTGGTATATTTATCCAAAGTCGATTTGGTATAGTCGGAAGATAAATGAATGGGTTTTTATTATGGTTTGTTTAAAAATTGATATAAAAGCTTCCACATATGAAGTTATTACCATTCGGTTTATCATGGTTTATGACTATAGTTTTTTTGAAAAGTGAAATTGACCGTCAGGAAATCTGTGGGCCTGGATATATATTGTAATGTTGATATCTTGTGTTTAAACCAAAGTATGGAAGGGCAAGTTATATTGTATTTATGACTTATGTTAAGTTGGGTAATAAACCTTGAGAATTTGTGATGGATGGAGGACCGTCGGATTGAGAGACGGAGAGCGATGATCATCCGATCTAACGCAGATTAAATCGACGGTTGAGGTTAGAATAGTCAACGGAGTGAACTGACGTGTCTGATCGTTAGTGTACAACTGTGGGCCCGTAAATATTTATATGGTTTATTTGGGGTTTAAACCATAGAGTTGAGAATCATAAGCGGAGATGATATTATACTAGCACTTGAGTATTAATCGGAAGTGCCAACAGCAACGAGGACCGTAGATCTAGATAGATCAATGGTGATGATCGCATCGACGGAAATCAGATCATAAATCGGAAGCCAGAGCAATACGATGTGATGTGGTGATGCGAAGGGACACGTGGCGGCACAGCGCAATATTGCACATCGACGATGCGAATTTCATCGCATACCATGAAGTGGATGAGAAAAGTTGCGATGCGATGGATAGATGCGATGCGATGCGATCGCATATCGCCATCGAGGCAGGAGAGATATGCATATCGCAATCGGCGATGCTTATGTGATAATAATTCGCAAGTTATAGAAGTTGCGATGCAAAGTGGCGATAAATTCAAGTGGGACCCATCACATATCACATATCGGGAGATCAGATGGACGAAGGCACATGGGATAACTAGAATCACCGAAGTGCGATAAAAAGAGCGGACGAAATGCAGATCGAAGCTAAAGCCTAAAAGTTTTCAAGTCCGGGAGTATGGATTTTCCCTTTGTAAATCACATCGGAAAGAAAAAGAGCCATATATCAAAGAAAAATTGAAATACCGAAATGCGATAGAAAGTGGATGTGATGTAGTTCAAAGCTAAAATCTAAAGGAATTGAAGTCTGGTGTGGGACCCTGTCACAAAGGAATGGAATGAACGCATAACAGGAATTCATGCAAGATAGTGGTGCGGCAGCATGGGAAGTTAAAAAGGGTGAACGTTACACTGAAATTTGTCACCATGACATTTTATTACTCCCTTAGAAGTCTACAATATCAAAGTTCCTAAATTCAAGCCTTGAAATTAAGATAAAATCTCATAAAAGTCTTAAAAACATTTGTACCGCACTTTCTCTTAACATTGCCTGTGTTGCCACACTTTTTTGCTCTAAATCATGCGGAGCTAAACGCACTTTTTATTTATTAAAGGTGTGGACCCCTGTAAAAGGTAAAAAAGGACGCAAGTAAAATCTAGAAGCTCAGTTTGAGTCATTATTGGAAGCTTCTAGAAACATTCTTGTGGTGGAAAGACCGCTCTTTTCAGGTTCATGCATCCCATCCGTTAAGGAGCTAACCCCTTGATGTAAGGAGATAATCCCTTTGAAGGAGGATTCTATCCCTTCTTGTTTGGAGCTGTAACCTCCTCTCTTTCACTATAAAAAAAGGCATAGGGCAGCCTCAAAGGGAGTTCAAGCTTTAGTATTATTGGAGGTGAAGTGCTGTTGAAACTTAAACCCTTTTAGCTGAGATTTCATGTGGGAAAGATTACATACCTGTATGTATCTCGATTGGAAGAGTGCAAGGCTGGTCAGAGTAAAGGAAATGCCTATTCCGGACCCCAGGAAGGCATGTACGACATCAAGGCGGACACGGTTGTAAGGCTCTTCCTATTTAAGTTAATACGAATGAATATTGTTTTCTCAATGGGCTATTTATTTGATTATCTCATTTCTTGAATTCCTTGATCATCTTGATAGATGTTTGATTTATGAATTGATTTATTATATAGGTGCTTTTGATATTTTCTTGTCTTTGTGATTGCAGATCCTTGATGACGACTTTATTCAATCCATTGGAAAGAAGATCAGCGCTGGACTACAAGTAGGTTTCTAAAACCCTGTTATAATTAATTCCATGTCAAACAATATCTAGAGAAAATAGTTTTTATTTGTCCGTTTGCTGCTAGTTGTCCGTAGGACACTTGGGAGGTTTGTCTTGTCCGCAAGAACGACTTATCCATCCAACAAAATGGCGACTCCACTGGGGAATGGATCTTAAACTTTGATTTCTTTTATTTTTGACTTGTGAATTTATTTTTTTGGATTTTGATTGATTTATACTGGCTTGGGTGGTTTATCCCTGTAGAATCCATGAGAAATGATTGAGAGTTTTTTATTTTTTCTTTGGTTTTCTTGTGTCCGCTCTTTTCTTTTATAGACAGGGCAGGCAGATCCGCACTTTTCTTGTACCCACAGTGCGGGACCGCACTGGTTTGCACCGAATCCTGCGGACCTCGTGAAAAATTTTGAAAAATCTTAAAATCCTCTTTTCTGGATTAGTTTGTTAGATTCTCAATGAATACCCAAACTTGTATCTTCTGTCAGGAAGCTTTGGTTAAGAGTTTATTTTAGCAATTTTAGTTTTGAATGATTTTCTGAAATATCTGCATGTTATAATGATTTGTGCTTTGTCTTTATCCTGCTCAAATATTAGAAACCTTGGTATACCTTTAGATCACTGGTATTTCCTTGCTTTCTTGCTGAGTCTAACATCATAGAAAAAATTGTTTTATGAGATTTAGATCCCATTTTTCTCATTTGCAAATCTTTAAAAAAAAATTGTTGATCAGTTTGGAATTTCACTTAAAAAACAAAAATTGGATGTTTTTTTGGTTCTTGTTGATCCAAGCAAGAAATTTCTTAGTTAGATAACAATCTAAGCAAGACATCCTCAAAATATTTGAAGTTTTAATTCATATCTAGTCTTTATAATTTTTAGATCTCAAAATTAGTGTTTTTAGCTTTGAGTGTTATTTCTAGAAATTGTAGTGTTCTTTTGAAGAAAAACTTAGTTTGTAGTTTCGATCTTGAATAAAAGGTGTTGAGGAGGTAAATCCCCTCTGCGGACAGAGGCGATCACTACTAGCCCAGATCAGGTCTAGCAACAATCAAACACGCTACAGTGCAAGTTCCTAATCGTAAATAAACCGACTTGCGAGGAAGGCTTACCTGGAATCCAACGTTGTTGTTTGTAGAAGAGGTGGTGCTCTCGTTCCTTTGCCCTGGCAGATCACAATCCTCAAGATCTCTGTGATCGGACACCTGCACATGCAAGAAACAACACAAATACAAGCATAAAATCCAGTATATACAACTATATGTCAGTCGAAGAGGACATAACTCATGAACATGATTAAGAACAAGAGTGGAACCATAACCGATAGTCGCTTATCATTAACGAGTCAAAAAGAAGAATACAACCAAAGCTTCGACGCCGAATTCTCCTTTGGCGGGTCGTCAGCAGAACATGTCTCGATAGATCCTGTCAAGGATGGGACAAGCCTCTCTCTTCGGATACTCGGCAATAGTCTCCTTGCTTGGATTTGGCCTTAAGGGAATCAAGAAGGCTCTTGCAGCATAAGGATGTGAAAGCTCTTGGGAACTTGGAGATTAGCTTGCCATGGAGAAGAGCAAGGTTTTATAGAAGGAGGAAGCAGAGTTGGGATCCCTATAATTATGGGATTGGCCCTATCATCAAGGAAGCTTCCATGAGAGGTGGCAAACCACTTCCTCTCTATGGAAATCCGTAGCCAAACCTCCCAACTCAAGATAGATATCAGTCCAGGAATTTGTTAGGACGAAACTTCCACCTTTAATTTTTTAAAAACACCTCTTAATATGGTTGGCGCGAGTGCGGCTCTATGACAGAGCGCCAATTGGCGCGCCCTCTTTGGAGGATTTTCCCTCTTGGCGCGAGGGCTGAACTATGGAACCGCGCCAATGGAAAAAGAGTTATTTTTAGGGTTTTTGCAAGGAGATGTCTTCAGGGAAATGAAAGCTCATCTTCAGAGGGATGCAATGAAAGTATTTTCAAGTCTTGTCTCTGCTCACAGGTCATGGAATGGGCCCTCCAATGTGCGGGATGGGGATTGCAGGGATGGTGACAAATTGTTGTGTAACAAAAGGGATTTCTTATTAAGCAATAGATCATATTGAGTTCTCGTTGAAATTAGATTTCTTTTCATTTATTCTTGTTTGAAGGAAAGATTTGTTTTTTAAAAGATATCATTTCTCAACTCTTCCTTTAGATAGAATTCATTGAAAGAACAAGAATTGTTTCTCATAATAGATGCATTTTTAGTGTGTTTTGAGTCGGGTCACTACATATCGTCAGTTTCACTTTCGCACCTATTGTCCTAAGAAACAGCCCATTAAAATCAATGCTTAAATTAAAATCAATCTAGTAATTTTTATATTTCTAGGGCTCCTTTCACCAATATAGCTTAGGCTAGTGTCTTGGAGTAGGGATTAATTAACTCTCCAAGACAATTAAAACAAACAAGTAGTTGATCTTGCAGTAGGAAAAAATCCAATAGTCGCTTGTATGCTCTGGGAAGCTCCTCTTAAAGGAGTCAAGCACGAGGTCATATCTGAACTGATGGGATAATCAATTCTATCTCATTGGGAATGATAGAAGATATGCACATATTAACAACGGTAAACCTCGGATAGACCATTGTCGAGGAGGCTGGGGTCACTTGTCGGTATACCTTGGATTATGTTAAGGAGCCTTCAAGGGGATTGAGCTTTTTTACTCTGCCCTTGCGCATATGTCAGATCGTAGATTGTTCCCCTAGGTATATTAGTTCCTATCGGTAACCATAGTGACCATAATCTTTACGGTTTTTTCCTAAGGTGACGGTGGAGGAAAGATCCCACTGTACCTGGAGCAGACGTCGACTAGACTCACTTGGACTCTCCAGAGGGTTATCTTCACTCGAGATGGTTTAAGTGGAGAAACTTGCACTGGTCTGTTTCATTAAGTAGGTTGTTGGGGTAACTGTTCCAACCGCCCTTTCTACATTAAAATACTACGATGTTGGATTTCATCACCAACTAGTATTTTTAGTGTGGAAAATTACTATTTTTGTGTGGTTTGATCTCCTAGATTTTTAGGCGTGTGATTCATTTGTTTGTTTCCTTAGCGACTCTAGGAATTTTCATTGAATTTTTCTTTTATTGCATGTGATTAATAATTTTTAATCATGGCTGAATTACCAAGACAATCGCGTAGACTCCAGGGGAATCCCCCTGAGTATACACCAAGCCAACTTGAAGGGTTGCGAGCTCTAGTATCGCCTAGTGACAGTGGACTTAGATCAACAGAAATAGGAGAGTCATCTATAGTTATTCATCCTGATTATCAATCACAAACAACAGAGCATAATCAAGAGCCAATTTCAATTTCCGAAGTTACTAGTAGTATTTCTCCTTCCAGTGAATTAGCTGAAGAACCTGAAATTTCTGAGCCCGACACTGAACCTGCTGTATTGGAACCATCTTCAGGATTTGTTACTCCAACTTCTAGTGATCATGGTTCACCTAGGGTAAGACATAGCATTACTGAAAATCTTCCTTCTAACGTCATATCTATTGAAGAACTTGAACGTCCAGATGAAGACGTAACTCTTCCCGAAACCCAAAGAACTTTGAATCTTATGGAGCGTGAATCAATATTCTACAGTTCTTTTAGAACTGACACTTGGTATTTATCATTGACATATTTTTTAGAAAACTCGGGTCTTAGTTTTTCACCACCCCGAATTCCTTTTCATCCTACACCAAGAGGTTATTATCCTTCATCTACTATGTCAGGTGAGTCATCTATGTTTTCGCAGTCTTTGGAAACATCTTTATACAGTGGTCCTTCTGTTCCTTTGGGGTACCAGTCACTCTCTGGTACTTTCTCAGAAGCAAATCCTCGACCAACTGAACAAGTTTTATCATATGGTACAAATGGAACTAAAACTAAAACATTGAACGCGAAGCAAATTTTTATGATGTCTGGTAATATTCCAAATCCTCATCCTCAAGGTAGTCAGTTACCGCCTGGGGGGAAACCTCAAGGTAGTCATTTACCGCCTGGAGGGCAACCTCAAGGTAATTTTTTACCAGGACAAACTGTAGGACAATATTATTTACCTGGAGAACAACCTCAAGGACAGTACATACCTCAAGGTTATCAACCTCAAGGACAGTACATACCCCAAGGTTAACCCCAGACTCAGTATATTCCTTCAGGGTCCTTATTAACCCCAGATTCAGTACATGCCTCAAGGTTATCAACCTCAAGGCCAATACCCAACTCAAGGTTTCCAACTTCCTTCCGGTCAACCATTATTGCAAGGAGCTGGAAATTTACCAGTTTATTATCAACCCTACGTTCAACCAGGTTATGGTCCTTCATATGCACAACCTTCTACGAGTCAATACCCCAGAATGAACATGGTGTGAAATCCATCTCAAATTCAACAGACTATGCAACCTAATGTGCAGTTACCAAATCAACCTGGACAGCCTATAGTTTCTAGTCCAACCTAGAAACCTGTCCAACCTACTATTCAAGTCCCTGCATCGAGTTCTGTTCAGCAACCCGGGCCTAGTACACCTCAAACTCTGCCTCAGACTGCTGCAGCTACTGCAACTTCTGTTCAACCTACAAAACATGTTTCTGGAGTATCTGTAGCTCTGGTTTCTTCTATCCCTGCATCAGTGCAAATTCCTCAAGCCTCTGTGCCACAGTCAGGACCTACAATTCAGACTACAGTCCAGATGCCTACAAGACAAGCTAGTACTAGTACGATTGTCTCTAGTCAACCACAGTTTACTTATCAATCGTACCAAGGATAGTATCAATTTGGTCAGGCTACAAAAAATCCAGTATATCAGTATCAGCCATACCCTGGGTATACTTATCAAGTACCTCAACAACCCCAGTATGGTCCGGTTAATCCTTGTTACCCAGGAGGTTTCACGATTCCAAATGAACATCCAATTCCATGGTATCCTAGATATCCTCCTCCTGGCACTGGTTTGATCACACAAGGTTATCAAGACCCTAGCCATCGGTTACCATTCATAGAAACTTTAGATTTACCAGATCTATCGCGCCTTACGAATTATCCCATTTTTTATCTTCCATATTGGCCACCGATGCCTAACAATTTTCCCAATGATATTCCGAAATTTGAAGGAAATTCAGGAGAGGACCCATCTAATCACGTTATGACTTATCACCTCTGGTGCACATCCAATTCACTAATCGATGATTCGATTCGATTGCATCTTTTTCAGAGAACTCTCATTGGTCTAGCTGCCAAATGGTACATTGAGTTACCACGCGGTTCTTTTAATAATTTTAATGCGCTAGCTACTGCTTTCTTAACCCATTTTCAGTTTCCTGGCAGATACGACAACGGCACAGAATTTCTGACTTCATTAAAACAATCTACCTCTATGTACATATCTAATCACATTCATGAATGGATACGTAGAAGGCGTTTAGTGAAAGTCTTTATTCTAGATCAAATTTTGGCTGAATGGTTTATTAAATCGTTATTGCCCAAAATCACTGAAGATGTGGCCAAAGGATGCATTGTTACAGAAGAGCAAGTCATTGCTCAGGCTCAGTACCTTGACCTTGTATATACTCAGTCAAGTACTATGTATGATAAAATCCTCGATTTACCAAGACCTGGTCAATTAACTACAACTCCTTCTGGCTCTCATGCCGTTGACGGTGTAATTGGTTCTATTAGCACTGGTAAAAGTAAGAAGAAGTATTCCAATACCACTTATCCTATTATCACTTTACCCAATTCACCCAAAGGAGATTCTTCCCTAGAAGCTTCCACCAATATTCATGTTGTAGAGTCATCTACGACCAAATCTAAAACTAGTGGTAAGAAAAAAGGTAAGAATAAAAAGAAAAAATCTTCAAAAGATAAAAATGATACAACTGAACCAACTAATGAAAAACACAAACCTCGATATCCTTGTCTAATCTGTGATGAGGATAATTTTACAAAAGAATGCCCGCATAGAGCCGAGGTATCAAAATTCGATAAGGGTTCACCTATACCTGTTGTCTTGAAGGATCCCTTTTCCGCACAAGATAGTAACATGGTCAGATCTTCCTCCAATGCGCTTGAGAATATCTTGATGGTTGCGACGCGATCGCAAGATTATGGTAGTAAAAATACTGGTAAAGAAGCAGAAACATCCAATTCTACATCAACTACATCTCCCTCAGTTTCTGATCCGTTACAGATCGAGAAACAAAATCCTGACTTAGTGATTAAACCGTCTGCAAAGGGTGTACTTCGTAAATCAGCTTTCAATCCACATATGAGAGCTGCTCAGAATTACAATATTTTTGAATATTTGGAAATTTCCCCTTCAGTAATGTCAGCTTTGGAAGTATTGCAATCATGCCCAGCCCAAAGAAAATTACTTTTTTCAGCCTTAGGAGCCGTAGATCTCCAGGATTCAAACCTCATGATCTTCTATTTAGAGAATGTTACACCCCGCCTACCCCATCAAATGGCTTTTCAGATTCTGGTAATAGTCAAAAACAAACGTATCTTTCGTACTGTTGTTGATGAAGGGGCTTCTACGTGTATTATGTCGTTAAAATGTTGGAAATCACTTGGTTCTTCGACCATTAACCAATCACCAACTATTCTCAAAGCTTTTGACGGAAGATTTTTTCAACCGTATGGTATCTTACAAGATCTACCAATAGAGGTCGAAGGTAAAATGGTTAATCTAGATGTGGAGGTGGTTGATGCCCCTCTAGATTACAACATTCTCCTGGGTCATAGTTGGTCTTACGCCATGAGTGTTGTTGTATCATCGATCTTTTGTCTCATCATGTTTCCTCATAAAGGAAAGATCATTAAAGTAGATCAGCTCTCATATTATTTATCCGACCCAGCCTCTATTGATAGCATCCAACATATCGGAAAATCGACTATCCCTTATAAGGATGTCGGAGTAGGTTTGATTAAAGATTCAGCTTTACTGGGAAATTTTTCCTTGCCTACTCCCAACGTACAAACTTCTATTGCTAATATCAATATGATTACATCAAGTACTATGTCCTTTGATGATCCTTGGATAGTACCTTCAGAATCAGAATTGGATTCTTTTGATGGCCCGATGCCTTTGAGTCATTTTGAGTTAGCATATCAAAACGAACAGTCATTTTCTGATACTCCTTAAACTGATTCTGATCCAGTGAATGTGATCAATCAAGAGTCATTTTCAATATCGAGCTTAGCTTCGACACCAATTCTGGATCCTGCTCAACAAGTATTCAATACTGATGAACATATTCGTGAATTATTGTCGGTAGATGAGTTACCATGGGAACATATTCATCATAGGTCTTCGTTTTTACCTGATCTCGATCATTTTGAGAATGATTTTTCCTCCATTTTTACCACTGATTACATCAAAGAACCTCAAAATCCTCTCTCACATATCGATTCTGAATTGAATTTAGAAAATATTTCTACAACGGTTCCTCTTGACATTTCAATAAAACCTGGAATTGTTGAAAACATTCATATAGGTGCTTCATGTACACCTGATGAAATTCAAGCATATAAAGCCCTATTTCAGGAATTCCGTGACATTTTTCCCTGGTCATATGAAGAAATGCCAGGAATTGATCTGTCGATTGTTGTTCATGAAATTAAGACATACCTGGATGCTAAACCCGTTAGACAGAGATTACGTCAGATACATCTGAGAAAAGTTGCTGCTATTAAAGCCGAAGTTGAAAAATTACTTCGTGCAGGTTTTATTTATCCAATCTCGTTAACGGATTGGGTATCTAATATTGTTCCAATCAATAAAAAACAAGGAACAATACGAGTATGTATCGACTATATGGATATAAATCGAGCTTGTCCAAAAGACAATTATCCAACCCCTTACATCGATCAAATTATTGACGATTGTGCTGGAAGTGAAATGCTCTCATTCATGGATGGATTTTCTGGCTACAATCAAATCAACATACTCCCTACAGATCAACCTAAAACAGCTTTCATTTGTCCATGGGGAACTTTTTCTTATCGTAAACTACCTTTTGTCCTTAAGAATGTTGGCGCCACTTTTCAAAGGGCCATGTCTTATGCATTTCACGACATTAAGCACATTGTGCAGCCCTACCTCGATGATTTTCCTGCTCATTCTTCATGCAGATCAGATCATATTACTCATTTAAGAGCCATCTTTATACAATGTAGGCATTATAAGATTCGTCTGAATCCTCATAAATGTGTTTTCTGCGTACAATCTGGACAATTGTTGGGATTTATTGTCTCAAAGGCAGGCATTCTTGTAGATCCATGAAAGGTTGAGGAAATCATCAATTTACCTCCTTCTACTCTTCGCCAACTCCAAAGTTTGCAAGGGAAATAAACTTCTTACGTCGATTCATTCCTAACTACATCGAGTTAAAGAAAGGTTTCACTAGGTTGTTGAAACAGAATATTCCTTTCTTTTGGGACGAGGTCACTGATAGATATTTTGATGCTCTTAAAAATGCACTGACCCATGCACTGTTACTGCATCCTCCCAACTACAACCAAGATTACCTTTTGTACCTCGTCGCTTCCGATTCCACGATAGGGATGGTTTTAGTTCAGGAAGATGAATTCCATGGTGAACATGTGATTTACTATCTTAGTCGAATTGCATCCGACTGAGATCAAATATTCACATATGGAGATATTAGCCTTGGCAGTTTTTCAAGTTGTCCAATGTTTTCGTCATTAAATACTTTTATGCAAAACAACAGTGATCTCTGATTGTAACCCTATGATGTACATTTTGACCAAATAATTGCTAGGGGGCAAATACTCCAAATGGATTGTTATCCTGCAGGAGTTTGATTTGGAGTTTGAAAATTCCAAATCAAAGAAATCATTGATATTTTCTGAACTTATGTGTGATTTCCCACGTACTGATACAGAAATTGTGGCGGAAAAACCAATCGCGGATGAATCCTTGTTTCTTCTTAGTACCATTGATCCTTGGTATGGAGATATTATTGTTTATCTTCAGACCCTATCTTTTCGGCCTGAGCTTTCACAGTCACAATGACGAAAAATACGTTTCTAGTCTCAACAATATCATATTGTTGGCGACACACTATACCATCGTGGTGCGGACTCAGTTTTTCGACGTTGTCTAACCCATGAAGAAACCGAAAAGGTTCTAAATGACTATCACTCTGGAGCATGTGGCGGTCATATGTCTGGGTACGCCACAGCCCAAAAGATATTGCGTGCAGGTTATTTATGGCCGTCCTTATTTAAATATTGTATTTACGTGGTCCGAAAATGTCATAATTGTCAAATCTTCGATCGAAAAATGCGTGCACCACCTGCTCCTCTTCACCCTATAATTGCTATCGGTCCTTTTGCAAAATGGGGCATTGAATTCATTACATGTAACCCTCACTTGGACGGGGGGCATGGGTATATTATTCTAGCAGTAGATTATTTTACCAAATGGGTCGAGGCGATGCCTACATTTGCGGCAGATGGAAAAACTGCAGCTACTTTCGTATTCAATCATGTGATTGCTCATTTCAATGTACCCCAAGCGATAATTACTGATCATGGGAGCCATTTTCGTAATATCATGATGACCAAGTTAACAGACCAACTTGGCTTGCGCCATGACAGTTCTACACCATATTATCCGCAGGCTAATGGTTTAGTTGAAGCAATTAATAAATTTTTAGTCACCATGATCAAACGAATCATTGGAATTCATAAGTCGAATTAGCATACCATGCTCTTCTTAGCACTTTGGGCATATCGAACTTCAGCAAAAACATTGACAGGATTTACCCCTTTTCAACTAGTTTATGGTTTAGAAGTGGTATTACCCATTAAATGCGAGATACTATCACTCAAACTAGCCATAGAGTTACTACCAGCCACTTCTGAAGAGGAGAAACGTTTTTTATAGTTGGCTCAATTAGATGAGAATCGGCGCACCGCTGTATTAGCTACCGAGACTCATGTGAAAAGAATGAAATCTCAGTATGATAGAAGTGTTACCCCTCGTAATTTTTTAGAAGGAGACCTAGTTTTGATTTATGATCAAGCCAATGATAAAATAGGGGCTGGAAAATTTGAACCCATGTGGCATGGTCCTTATACTGTCAAGCGACAGCTTGCAAAATGGGCCTATGAATTGATTGATTTTGACGAGGTATCTTTAGGTAAACCCAGAAATCCACTTTATCTGAAGAGATATTACGCTTGATTTTTTGTGTGGAGATCTTCACTATATATTAGTTACTTTTTAGTTGGTGTGCTATAGATTAGAAACGTGTGTCTAGCTTAAGTGTGCTTTTACTACTATTCCTGCTTATCTGGATTACTCTTGATATCGCAAATGTCTACTTCCTTTCAAACATATATTGGTTTTGCTAATGGCGCTTGTCGTAGTACACGGAACATCTCTTCCGCAGCTTGGGTTATTTATTCACCCACTGACGAGTTAGTATCTATGCATGGGGTAAGCCTCAGTCAAACAACGAACAATATTGTTGAATATAGTCTAGTTATTGAATTATTATCGGAATCCTTTTCATTTGGAATTCAGAGTTTGATCGTTAGGTTAGATTCTGAACTCATTGTATTACATTTAAACTGAGTATATTCAATTAGAAACCCAGTATTATTAAGATTATTTTTAAGGGTTCGTCTCTTGGAACGAGAGTTCGATTATATTGAGTATCAACACATTCCAAGAAATTTAAACACATTAGTAGATGCAATAGCTTCTAATGTTATAAACAGACATTTGCAATAATAAAATAGAAAATCAACATTCGATCAGATGATTGAACAGGTAACTGGAAATAATAGTATATCATAGTATAGATGTAGTGTTCAAAAAATAGTACATCGTCTTCGATCATAGGTTCAAAACGCCTTATGATCGGAAAATGTGATACAAAAATGAGTCTATACAGTCAATCATCCACTATCCATGGTAATGATCACGATAATACACTACTGCTCGTGCCACCCTAGTCAAAAATCTCATGAATGGTCGAGGAACACCAATGACGTATCTCTGTAAGCAGAGTGGAATGTCATCTATGGTAGTCTCAAGAATATCCATAGTTAACCGCTCCAAATGGTGTTCTAAATCAGTCAGGATCTCTGTTGTATGATCCTGTGGTGGTGGTGCTGCTGCTGCATCCCTTTTCCTCCGGTCAAAGGGGCGGAGAATGGCTAGTCGACTTGGACCCACATCTGCATTTGAAATTTTTTGTTATCAGTTTGGAAGATTTAAAAACAAAATAAAAATTAGAAATTAAAACATGTCAAAAATATTTTTTACCTGACTCATCCCATTGAGCTCTTGGAGGAAGTGGCATATCCCGGTCGTCGCGGAAATCCATGCCCGCATAAGGAAAATCCTCTATCACAAAAATTTGGCGTCCTAACCAATGAAAATAAGTCAATGGAAATCGAACAATCTCCCCACCCTCGCTGTGATGGGCCATCAAAGCAACCCATCGAACCATCCGAGCCTCTCGAGGTCTACCAGCATCAAAATGAATATGTTGTGGCGCTAACATAGGAATAATCTCTAGAGCAAAGGTAACTACGATAGATCCATATCCGAAGTTGTTTAACTTCCCATTCTTTGCTCTGGTAAGTTGGCCTTTCACATTAGCCAACACTACCTCGCACCAGTTGAATATGGTGCCTCGGAAACAATCTACTGCAATTCGCATCTGAGATCTAGTAGCTACATGCAAAGCTGCACTTATGCACAACTTGACATTAGTAAATGCAATCACTTTTAACTCGGGAAGGATGATAGTTTTAATGTCAATCCGTTTGTCTCTAGGATTGGCTTCATCATTACAAAACTCTAATTGCAGGCTGGCAACAGACTGGCCACCTGGCCTAGCCCCAAATAGAGAAAGTGGTTCACCTCTCTTAGACAAACTAGTCAAAAATATATGTCCTCCAGCTCAATTTCGAGCCGGTTGCCTCCAATCACGAAACACTGGTCCTAAACGTCCCACTTGCTTACCAACCAAGTGAGAAGATCTACTTGAGCTCTCATGCCACTGATAGCCCAGAATTTGAATAGCCTGCATGCTCTTAAAACTTGCAAAGTAGGTTTATGAATCATTGTTGCTTCATCTACCTCCTCATGCTCCCGTTATCACCAAATGAGCATTGTAAATATCCTACAATGAGTAAAATGGAGGATTAGCATCATTTTAAAACAAAAATTTTGGGTAATTTGGGAAGAAATTGTGTTTTTAAATTCGCTATGGCGCCCCCGCACTTTACGCTTAGAGACAATGCATAGCTCCACATGGGCTCTGTGTTAAAAGTGCGGGGTCCTGACATTTTCCTTTGTGAGAAAATGTCGGGGTCCACAGGTACCTAGTGTCCTACCTGCGGACCCCCGAGGGAGAATTTTTGAACCAATTTTCCTCCGAAAAATGAAATTTAGACCCTAATTTAAGAAAATGAATGGATGAAAAGCAAGAGAAAGAGGTTGTGGATTACCTGGAGCAAACGGTTTTCGATTCCAACAGTCGGTTTGTCCAGAATCTTCTCCAAAGCGTTTTTTGCCAAAAACTCTAAAATTTTCACTCCAAACTTAAATGGTTAAAATGAACTTGAAAAACTCATTTTTATAATTTTTTTCGAATAAATGAAATTTAAATTTGTTTATTTTTCACTTTAAAAGATGGTTTTTCAAAATATTTTTGTTATTGAAACAGGTATGTTTAATTTTTTGAGTTTTTTGTGCAGAATACCTGATTTTTTAGGAAAAATGATCATTTTTGACGAAGAGTATACTTTTATCACTTTTTCGGGCTCTTTAAAATTTACGAAAAAGCGAAACCATGGAGTCCTCTTTTAAGCCCTTTTTAGACTCTCTAAAAATGAAAATATTGCAAAGTACTTGACTATTCGAACTCGTTAAAGGAAATGAACGGTCGTCCCTTCAGTATAAGTTTACCCCTTTTCCGAACTGAAATGGACTATTTACGAAAAAGGTATACGTTGACTAATCATGGTCAATAAAGTTCTCTCTTGCATTATTTTATCCTTTTTCGGACCTGAGAGACTAAATTTACGAAAAAGTACACCCATGGAGTTTTCTTACGTTTTTCTTCTGACTCCCTAAAAATGAAAAACATTGAGTTTCTCCTATACTGGACTCGTTAAAATTTAACAGTAAATGAACTGTAGATTACAAACAGAAATGGACCACTCCTTCTTAGGGTTCGATTTTAATCTAAGTTGGACTCATCCGAAGGATGAGCTTATAAACAAGCAAATGTTATCCTCCTCAAGCTTGTCAAAAAATAAAGAGGTACTTTCCAGAAATGGTGGGGGAAATGAGAGAAAACAGATTCATTTGTTACACTTTTATTGTAAAAGCATTACACCACTCTTGAACACGACACTTTTTGTCACACTTCTACCTGGGTTGGGAAATCATTTGCCTATCAGTTAATCAAACCACATTGAAGGTCTTCAGCCGGTTTCTGGTTATTAGCTTAGGGAAATTGTCACCAAACCATCTGCAGTTTCGTTATGTGTTCAAGAGGATAGTCAAACAAACCATTCATATGCAAACATTTGTCTCCATTCACGTTGACCATCCCTGAGTCAGTCCTTGCAAAAAAATTCTTCAAAACTTGATCTATGGTTTCCTGTCGTGAGCTTGCTTACGACGGATCACTTTCTATCAACGACAGCTCATCATCTAGGAATTTGATCTAGAATCCGTCAATACCTTAGAATCTGCATGCCTTAATGGCAGGTTTCTCACCTTCAACGACAAGTTTCATCATTGACCTTCGATCGAACGATTCCGTGAAATGTTCAACTTCAGATCACTTATTAACATTTCATGGATTGTAACGAGTACTTTGAGAGCCATTGTCATTATTGGTGGTTTCTCTCACACTTGTTAACAGTTCACATCATTGACTGGTAATCAAGTGGTTTCTACTATGTTCGACTCCAACACATTTAATCGTATGGATAGAATCATACTAGTTCAGGAAGCAGAAATCAAGACCCTGGATCTAGTTTCCACCATCCAGGCTGCGAGGGGTTTTATTATTCATTATGCAGTAGACGATTCATTACAGATGGTTACGTCCATGCTGTGTCTACACTGTTGATGTAATATTAAAATCATTTCTATATCAGAACAAGTTTAGTTAGTTTTGATCTGAGTATGGGAATTCCTACCTCAGTGATGATATATATATATATATATATATATATATATGTGTGTGTGTTTTGCATTGAATTTTTTTACAGGGTTCTGACTGGGGTGTCCACAGGCTAATCCTTGAAATGATAAAGCACATCACTCTTTGAATTCTCTCAGACTTCACACTTTAGGGGGAAATTTGTTACACTAAAATTTGTCACCATGACATTTTAGTACTCTCTTAGAAGCCTGCAACATCAAAGTTCCTAAATTCAAGCCTTGAAATTAAGAGAAAATCTCATAAAAGTCTTAAAAACACTTGTACCAAACTTTCTCTTAACATTTCTTGTGGTGCCGCACTTTCTTGCTCTAAATCATGCGGAGATAAACGCACTTTTTATTTATTAAAGGTGCGGACCCCTGTAAAAGGTAAAAAGAGGCACAAGTAAAATCTAGAAGCTCAGTTTGAGTCATTATTGGAAGCTTCTAGAAACATTCCTATGGTCGAAAGTCCGCTCTTTTCAGTTTCATGCATCCCATCCATTAAGGAGCTAAGCCCTTGATGTAAGGAGCTAATCCCTTTGAAGGAGGATTCTATCCCTTCTTGTTTGGAGCTATAACCTCCTCTCTTTCACTATAAAAAGAGGCATAGGGCACCCTCAAAGGGAGTTCAAGCTTTAGTATTGTTGGAGATGAAATGTTGTTGGAACTTATGCCCTTTTAGCTAAGATTTCTTACATACCAGTAAGCATCTCGGTTGGAAGAGTTCAAGGCTTGTCAGGGTAAAGGAAACGCATGTTCCGGACTCCAGGAAGGCCTGTATGACATCAAGGTGGACACGGTTGTAAGGCTCTTCTTATTTAAGTTAATATGAATGAATATTGTTTTCTCAATGGGCTATTTAATTGATTATCTCATTTCTCAAATTCCTTGATCATCTTGATAGATGTTTGATTTATGAATTTATTTATTATACAGGTGCTTTTGATATTTTCTTATGTTTGTGATTGTAGATCCTTGACGACGATTTTCTTCAAGCCACTGGAAAGAAGATCTGGACTACAAGTAGGTTTCTAAAACCCTGTTATAATTAATTCCATGTCAAACAATATCTAGAGAAAATAGTTTGTATTTGTCTGTTTGTTGCTAGCTATCCGTAGGACACTTGGGAGGTCTGTCTTTTCCACAATAATGACTTATCCATCCAACAATTGTGATTAAATCTCATTCGTCCATCTCTCGCCTTTACATTTGCGATCTAATCCTAACCGTTTTTTCACCTCCCTTGGACTTCTTCAAAGAATTATCTACCTTAATCGATTTTTCGTTTGTTTAAACTGTCCCACTCTGTAACTCCGGCTCTCACTTCTCTCGCCTCTTCCTCTCGGCTCTCTCCACTCTCGCCTCTTCCTGCTTCTCATATGTTCAGGATCTCTGGTATTTTTTGTGTCTAGAAAATACGATTTCCTTTAGTTGTCTCTACTTCTTTGTTGTCTCTGCTGCCTTGCTGCCTTTGGTACCTTGTTGCATCTATGTTTCCTTTGTTTCATTTGTTTCCTTGATGCCTTCATTTTTTTTCTGCCTCTGCTACCTCTGCTTATTTTTTGTCTATGTTGTCTTTTGTTTCTTTTGCGAATCTCTCCTTTTCTGCCTTAACTGATTCTCTGTTGCCTCTACTTCTCTCCTTCTCTACTACCTCTGCTTATTTGTTCCTTTTCTGCCTTGACTGCCTTTTCTCCTCTCTACTCCTCTTCCTTAATGATAGTCTTCATGGTGCTCCTTTGCCTCTCTGCTGTACAATGCTAGATCTACTACTTTACCTTATAGCTGATGATTCTGGTGTTTCTCCTATCTGTATCTTTGCCATCAATGACAATATTTCCAACAGTCTCCCCCTTTGGCATTGATGGAAATACTCCAATAATTCCTCCAAGATTTTCTCCCCTTCTCATTATGAGAGGTGCCTTTTCTTCCTCTTCTTTATTTTCCTCCCCCTTTGACATCAATGGAAAAGGGTTGCACATTTCCCAATGTGGTTTCTATATTTTCATAATACTTTGATCTTGAGGACCTATTCCATGCACTGCTCCATTGATCTAGCTCTTTTGTGACAACTTTTATTGACTGCTCTCCCCCTGGAATGATGTTTTCTTCTCTGATGCTGACTATCACTTGTCTAGTGCACTGATCTCATTCCTCGTATGCAGTCTTTTCTAGTGTATTTCCAACAGTCTCCCCCTGAAACCATTATATATATATTATTTCTGATCATATCAAAGAGTAACATCTGCAGACACTACACCTAATTTGTCTCTTAGATATTCGAATGGTTCTTTAGCAAGAGGTTTTGTGAATATGTCTGATGTTTGTTCTTTTGTTGGTACATATTCCAACCTCACTATTTTCAGTGCTACTTTTTCTCTGAGGAAGTGGTACTTTATTGGGATGTGCTTTGTTTTTGAATGAAGTACAAGATTTTTTTATATACGTATTGCACTAGTATTTTCAAATAGAAATGGGTTCATTAATGCTTACAATCATGTCTTGGAGGGTTTTTTTCATCCACATTACTTGTGTGCAACAAGTTGCTGCTGCTATGTATTCTGCTTCTGCTATAGATAGAGATATAGAAGTTTTCTTCTTGCTTAGCCATGCCACTAGAATTTCTCCCAAATAGAATGCACCTCCACTTGTGCCTTTCATGTCATCCACATAGCTGGCCCAATATGCATCTGTGTGTGCTATCAATATGAAGGTTTTTCCTGTTGGATACCATAGGCCATAATGTGAAGTTCCTTACAGATATCTGAATATCCCCTTTATTGCTAGCAAGTGATTTTTTTTTGTGCTACTTGATATCTTGCCACGAGTAATACTGCCAACATAATGTCTGGTCTAGAGGTAGTTAGGTATAGAAGACTTCTTATCATGGATCTGTAAAGTCTTTGATCTACATCCGCACATCCATCATTAGCAAATAGTTTTCATCCAGTGATCATGGGAGTTGACACGAGTTTGCAGTCTTTGTTAGGTCCCTATATTACTAGTGTAGTACCTTATTATGTTAGTGTAGACCCCCTTATTTTTATTCTTGTACCCCTGTAACCCCCATATTGTTATTATTGTGCCCTTAAATTATTATTGTTAGGACGGCTAGGATTACATTGTTGCCCCACTAGGATTTCATTATGGCCCCATGAACTCCTATATATAGAAAGGAGTTTTTTTCATTTGTATCATCGAAGAATTGTTCATTCATGTAATGTATTGGAGGTTTCCCCCTCAAAGTGGCTTATTTATAAGGCGTTGATATCTCTTTTCTTCTATTTTTGGATTTGGTTTCACAACATTTGGTATCAGAGATTTGGATTCTAGTGTTTCGCTGCCCCAAACAGGTCATCGTGGAATTTTCACTATAATTTTGTTTCTACGAAGTTTCAGAAGTTGAAACTTTTAGAGTGCGAAACAGAAATCCTAAGGAACATCATCGCAAAATTTCAGAGCTTGGTTTGTAATATTTTCGAAGATATGATCTGTGGAAGGTAGGTCTTTTTGCAGGCTCCTGAATTTAACCTAAACAGGTCATCGTTGCATTTGTGCTATAAAAAAATTTCTACGAAGGTTCAAAAGCTGAAATTTTTAGGGAGTGAAGAAAAAATCATGAGGAATATTGTCACAAAATTTAAGAGCTTATTTCGCAATATTTTTAGAGATATGGTCTGTGGAAGTTAGGTATTATGCAGGCTCCCGAATTTCATCTCAAAGAGGTGATCGTGGGAAAATCTTCATAACCCTCTCTCTGAGCATCGGATTGGAATTCTGTAAAAAGTGGCCACAAGTACATGGACTCTAGTTTGCACTATTTCAATTTCAGAGCCGAAGGAGGAAACAATGACACGTGGTAGGTCGTACAAATTTTCTCTACTGAACCAGTCCATAATTAGGTCATCGTAGGAGATTGGGCATAACGTTGTCTTCAAGAATCCAAATCAGGTCAGACCTGTGGCATTCAAAAGAAGCTTCAAAGGGCTACTTCAGGGCTGAATTTCAGATTAATTGAAGATTATAAATCACATAGATATTTCAGTTTCAATATTGACCTCCTCAAAAGAAAAAAGAAAAAGGTATACATTTTTTTTCCGAATTGCACAAGTCTTGTGTAAAAAAGCAGTTTGAAGTGATTCCAAGGGCATATTCAAGAATTTTTATCAGTAATGGGTTATATAATTCCTCCAAATTATAATTCCATACCCATTAAGCCCTCAGAAAGCTATACTATGACGCATGAAGAGGAAGAATTGCAGTATGAGATATCAAAATTACAGTACCAAGTGCAACAAATTTTGATCTTACGAAGAGAAACCAAAGATGATATAGATGGTTTAAAAGAAAAAATGGAGGCTAAGATGGATTGTTTGAAGGATCAAATAAAATCTATTATGGATGATAAAGTAGTGGAATATCACATCGAGCATCAACAACAAGTTCTCCAACTCTCAAAGGATAACCTAACTTTGGTGCAAAATCAAATGAAACAATCGGAAGATCAACATCACATCGAAAGAAGTTCTGAAGGAGTCACAGAAACAAGAACTCGACAAGTAAAATCAATTTCAAATTATCTCCGCAAGTGGAAGAAATTTCCTGTAGAAGATTCCACATGGGAGGATGAGAATTTTATACAAAAGCATCAAGAAATAATCAAGCGTTGAGGACAACACTTGTTTGAAGGAGAGGGGCATGTTAGGTCCCTATATTACTAGTGTAGTACCATATTATGTTAGTGTAGACCCCCTTATTATTATTCGTGTACCCTTGTAACCCCCATATTGTTATTATTGTGCCCTTACATTATTATTGTTAGGTCGGCAAGGATTATATTGTGGCCCTACTAGGATTACACTGTGGCCACATGGACTCCTATATATAGAAAGGAGATTTTTCCATTTGTATCATCGAAGAATTGTTCATTCATGTAATGTATTGGAGGTTTCCCCCTCGAAGTGGCTTATTTCTAAGGTGTTGATATCTCTTTTCTTCTATTTTTAGAGCCGGTATTCCATTTGGAACCTTTTCAACATCTCTCTTAAGTATTTTTCTTGTGAAATGAATATTCCTGTGTTCTTTTGTAGAATTTGAAGCCCTAAATAGAAGGTGAGCTCTCCAATCATAGACATCTCAAATTCTAATTTCATCTCTTTTGCAAATCCTTTTTCTAACTCAAATTTGTTGCTACCAAACATGATGTCATCTACATATACTACTACAATTAAGAATTCATTTTCATCAACCTTTATGTACAAATTGTTTTCTACTCCTCCTTTCCTTGAACTCTTGTTTTTGTAAGTATTTTTCCAGCCTTGAATACCATGCACGAGGAGCTTGTTTCAGACCATATAAGGATTTCTTTAATCTGCACACATAGTCATGTTTATCTGTTAAGGAGAATCCTTCAGGTTGTTCCATGTAGACTTTTGCCTCTAAATCTCTGTTCATGAAGGCAGACTTCACATCCATTTGATATACCTTGAAATCATGATAGCATGCAAAGGCCAAAAACATTCTGCTTGCTTCCATTCTAGCTATAGGGGCAAAGGTTTCATCATAATCAAGTCCTTCGATTTGAGAATATCCCTTGCATACAAGTCTAACTTTACTTCTGATTACCTGCCCTTGTTCATTCATTTTATTCTTGAATATCCATTTTGTGCCAATGAAATTTTTCCCAGTGGGTCTTGGTATTAACTCCCATGTATTGTTCTTCTCAATTTGGTCTAGTTCTTCATTCATGTAATTTACCCAGTTTTTGTCTTTGCTAGCTTTTTCAAACTTCTTTGGTTCTATTTGTGATAGCATGGCTAGGTATACTTCTTCTATCTGTTCAGCTAGTTGTCTTCTAGTTTGGACTCCTGCACTCTTGTCCCCAATGATTTGATCTTCTGGATGGTTCTTTTGAGTGTTTCTTGAGGGACCTTTTGAGTTTAATTTAGTATTCTTTGTTTTCTTTCTCTGTTCATCCTTATCTTGGTTCTCAACTTCATGATCATCTGGAGGATTGGCACAGCTTTTGCTTCTTGTTCTGTTTTGTAGATCTTCGTCAAATCTCACATAAATTATTTCCACAATTTTTTGCACTCTTTGGTTGTAGCACCTGTAACCCTTACTCTTGGATGCATATCCCAAAAATATTCCTTCATCAACTCTTGCATCAAACTTCCCCAATTTTTCATCATTATTTTTTATGAAACACTTGCTACCAAAGACTCTAAAGTGCTTGATTGATGATGGTTTCCCATGCCATAATTCATAAGGAGTCTTGTCACAATTTTGTCTTAGATGAGCTTTGTTAAGAATGTGAACAATTTTGTGTACTTCTTCTTCCCAGTAGGTTTGGGGAATATTATGTTCTTGCATCATGGCTCTGGCAATCTGTTGTACTGACATGTTTTGCCTCTCTGCCACTCCATTCTGTTGAGGTGTACCTGCAATTGCAAATTGTTGTTTTATCCCATATTCATTGCATAGGTATGAAAAATCATAGTCTGTGACTTCACCTCATCCGTCTGATCTAATGCATTTTAGCTTGCATCTTGTTTGATTTTCTGCTAGTGCCTTGAAGATCTTGAATTTCTCTAACGCTTCAGATTTATATTTGAGAAATTCCACCCACGTCAATCCAGTAAAATCATCTAATATCATCATGAAATAAGATTCTCCACCTGGTGCATTAGTTCTTGAAGGTCTGCACATATCCATGTGTACAAGCTGAAGTGGCCTACTTGTAGATAGTTTATCTTCAGCCTTGAATGATGTGCGGGTTTTCTTGCCCAATTGGCAGGATTAACATATGGTATTTGGAGGTTTATTTATTTCAGGCATATCTCTGACAGCATTCTTCTTTCTTAGACTGATGATGTGGTCAAAGTTTAGGTGTCCCAATATTCTATGCCATAACCATGATTCATCAAGTTTTCTTATGTGGAACACTTCATTATCTTCTTCTACTATATAGACATTACTTTCTGTTCAAACTCCTCTGATCAAGTTCTTTCCTGTGGTGATAGAACTTACTTCACAATCTTGGGCTCTGAAAAATGACCTCACAGCCTTTATCACACATTTTCTTATGCTTAGAAGATTTTCTTTTAGCCCGTCCACAAATAGTACATCTTGAGCCTCTCCTCTTCCATTATTCATATTGACTGAGCCTTTTCCTTTGATTTTCCCTCCTTTGTCATTACCGAATGTTACATTTCCTTATTTCTTTTCATCAAAGGTTATAAACTTGCTTCGGTCTCTAGCCATATGCTTTGAGCATCCATTGTCCATATACCATTGGTTTTTCTGATCTTGAGCTATTAGAACTAGATCAAACTTATTCAACTTCTTTTTCCACTTCATGCGGCTATTTGTTTAGTAACTTTCCTGAGGATGGACCACAATCTTTGAAAGGACATTTGTGAGACTTGTGTTGATTTTATGGCAACCAAAGCATTTTATTATATTTCTGAATGGATTATGTATATGAGTGAATTATCCATTGTTCATAATTCTCCTTGAGTTTTCATACAGCAGCCTTTGTCCATACGTTATGCACTCCATGGCTTTATGATCAAACCCCTTACAATAAAAATAATACTCATGGAAGTAGTATTTGTGTCTAGCAGAGAGAGTTGTTTGAGGTAATATTTTCGTTTGTTGCATATTTTGCTGGTTGGACTAGATTTGTTTTATCTTACAGTATGTCACGATGTTTCCAAGTCTGTGGTAGGCGAAGCAAGTGAAACTCCTCACAGGAAGAAGAAACCTCCTTTGACATCTTCTGCATTTGTTTAATTCATCATTGGGAGCATATGATTCTTTTGCAGTTGGTTGTATCTTCATTTGTTTTGTTGTTACTTGAGGTTGTTGTTTGTTTCTATTTGATTCATTATATATCATGGTCTTGCCGGTTTCTAATTCTGTGGATTCCCTCTTTGCTGCTTCACTAGATTTTACAAAGATGATACTCTTGTAATTTTATACCTTGGATTTGTTGGTTTCTCCTTCACAGCCTATCCCAACCTTTATGAGAGGATATCTTTGAGCATTTAGTATTTTATCCAACTGTTCAGAGCTTTCACTGGTGGAGTGTTCATTGATAATTCCCTTTGAGCATTTTATAATTTCTTTCTTAGGCATACTACTTCTTCTTCCAATTTCTCTCATTCCTGAATTTTATCTTTAATTTTCTTTGGTAGAATGTCTTCCACCTTCTTATCTTCTTCAAGTTATACTTTCAACTGAATGAGGTTTTCCGAATTTGGTTCTTATTTTACATATTTTAGGATAATGTCTTTTTGTTTTCTGCACTTGATTTTAAGTCTTTCTATTTCCTCCAGGGCACTAATTAGCTCCCCCTGAAGGTCTACCTCACCTTCATCTTCAAATTCTAGGAGATCTTCCTCAACAACTTCCTTTTCCATCAAAATTAATTTTGATGTTCCCTCTTCATTGGGGGAGTCATCTAAGCTCTCAGATGCATTGTTGTATTGTTGAACATAGAAATATCTTCGATTAAATCTATTCCATTTTTACCTGTTGCTGAAATTGGTTTTCTCTTTCCCTCTTGACTGATTCTCCATTTTCTTATGAGGACATTTAGATGCATAGTGCCCCACTCTTCCACAATTAAAGAATTTAAATGGAATTTTACCTTTTTACTTGCATGGGCCTTTATCTAATCTTCTGACAAATTTGGCCTCTTCTTCATCAGAGCAGGAGAAAGTATCTTCCTTTTCTCCTCTGCACTTATCTGCCTTAAAGGCTTCCTCCCTCACATTTGACTTCCCGTTTGGGAGTCTCATCTCATAGGTCATTATGTTTCCAAGAAATTGGTTCATGGTCAATGTTTCCCAGTTAGTTGTTTCTTCTATGACATAAACCTTAGGGTTAAACCTAGATGGTAAAGATCTCAATATATTTTGTACAATTACACATTCTTTAATGGTTTCTCCTTCTGCAAACTTTAAGAATAAGTTGCCTACATCTTCTTCTTCATTCATTTTTATATTTTCAAACTGATCTCTATAGGCTTGCATTTTGGCCGCTTCACCTTTTTATCTCCCTCATGGATACTTTCCAATATATCCCAAATTTCTTTGGTAATCACAATGTGAATTACCTTGATAAATTCAGACTCACACATGCCGCTCAAAAGTGAATTCATGGTTTTTGCATTGGCTATGAAATTTTGTCTTGCATCTTTTTCTGTGTCAGTATCCTTTGGAGCATATCCTTCTTCCACAGTAGCCCAAACTTCTATTCCTAGAGACATTATGTATGTCCCCATTCTTATTTTCCAGAAAACATAGTTTGTGCAAGTAAAAATGGGTCTTTGTTTGTTGAGCATCCTTCTAGACTAGCCATATTGGTGACTTAGGATCTCCTTCCAGTTGTTGAATTGATCCAGAAAGAACTGGCTCTGATACCAGTTGTTGAACCCTTAGTTAAACTGAGAGGGGGGATGAATCAGTTTAATGCATTCATAGACTTTTAAGCTTCCTTTTATACTTATTTACACCTTCATTTCATTATCATCTTAATGTAAAATGGAACAACAATCTTAATAAGTGAGTAGCATGTATAAAGAATATTAAATACAAAATATCAACACATAATTATCATGAAGAACTATAAAAACCCTTGTTTTTTCCTTGGCGCGAGTAGCCAGTTACACCCCCGTGCGGATTGGGAAAATTAACACCGAGCCTGCGCCAGTTGGCGCTCTATGCCAGTTAAGCACCCGTGCCAAGCTGTTTAAAAATAGAGGCAAAGATTCCACCTCAAAAACTTTGAGGATGAGTCATTAGGAGTGGTTGAACTAAATAACCACGGACTCCCTCCTTTAGTTTATGGTTTTCCACCTCCCATGAGAACCTCCTAAAGGATAGGCCTCCCTCCCACCTTTGTAGGGATCCCAACCTCCTCCTTTTCCTCTATAAAAGAAACTATCTCTCTTTGTATCAACTAGTTGAACTTGGAGAATTGATACTATAGCTGAATAATTAAGCATAGATTGAAGAGTTGCATTGTGAAAGAGATAGAGCAAGGAGGGACTTCGTTGAAAGATCTTGAGTCCATATCCTCATCCCATCCGAATCCCTTGACAAGTACTGAGACGCGCTTTGGCTGAACCCCGCTGGAGGAGACTGCGATGTTAAAGCATCGGTTGTACCTCTTCCTTCTACTTATATATATACATGACTAGCGTTTGGGTTCCTGTTTTGTGTTATATTCGTTTGATTTAACGCAACATGCTTATCCCTCTTTGACTAGTTAGTGATTGTGAATGAAATTATTATGTTGTATGCTTCTCTTGTGTACTATGTTATGTGCAGGTATCCGAGCGTGACTGCGAGCGGATTGTGACTTGCTATGGCAGGAGCGAGAGGTCACCACCATTACAACTGCAACAATAGCATTGGACCCCAGGTAGGTCGATCTACCATGTCCTCTTTCATTTTGTAGTTAGGAACCTACATCCTAGCATGTCTCTTTGTTTCTAGACCCACCCTAGGGCTAGAGGGATCATCTCTGTCTGCAGAGAGGATTTACCTGCATAACAAATTGGCGACTCCATTGGTGATGAGTGTGAGTTTTTCGTCTTGACTTGTTGGGTCATTTTTCGGTTGATTGGTTTTCTTGTTTGTCTTTTTCTGGTTTGCCAGCTTGCTTGCCATCCTCTGTTCAACTCTAGAGTGTCAAGATTGACCTCTGCTCATTGAATTTGCCCTCTTTCTATAGTTATCTGGCTTGACACTCTTTTCATTTGAACAGTAGTGCCCATTGGCATAGGTTTCTCTTGGTGCAGTCGCACCAACCCTGTTTGGCGCTGAATACAACCTCACAGTCGCACCCATTCCTATAGACTTAGGTTTACCCTTTTTTGATGAGTTTTTGGTTAATTTTTCTTGCCTCTAGGTTATTTGTTTTGTGTAATTAAGCCTTTGAGATTGTTTTCACCACTGTGGACTTGTTTTTCTCAGTCGTTTTTCTGTCTTCCTATCAGTGCAGTTTAAGGCCTTAGGGTTTCTACGTGTCTTTTTGCGTTGAGCCTTCTACTTGAAAAATCAAGTCTCTTTGATTGTTGTCAGTCTCGTTTTGGGTCGATTGCGCTGAGTTTTCGTGATCCTTTTGAGTGTTTATTTTGGTTGAATGGTATTTTCATTTTATCGATTGATCCTTCCCCTTATTTCTCCAGGAATCAATTACATTGCTTGTGTTGGGTCGTTTCGGAAAACTCTCTCTTTTTTATTAAAAGATTGCAGCATTTGTTTGAGTGTTCTCTTGTGTTTGTTGTGTATTTGGTTGAGCCATTCAATTCCAATTCCTACATTCGCATACTCAAGCTCATGCTTATTTTTCATTGAATTAGTGCATTGTGTGCTTTGTTTCATTTGAAAAAAAAAATTGCGTTCTTTCTTTGCATCGAAATTGAAATGTTTTTTTCGCATAACTAGTATTTGTTAAATCTACGAAAGAGTTTCATTTTTGATCGATTGCATTAGAGGAATTAGAATTTTTCTTCGTATACTTTCCTTGCTTGTTATTGTTTGAAATTTTTCTATCCTTCTCATAACTAGCATTCATCGAATTGAAAATGATGTTCATTTGCATATAGTTTTCATCTAGGAAGTTGAGCTCCAAATTCGATAAGGCCTTAAAATTGAAACATAATCCAAGATCAACTATTAAAATTCACTCAATGAACCTAAGGCAAAATTGAAACCTAACACAACATTTCTAGTGGTCTAGGCTAGAGACGTGTTCCGGTGTCTTAAAACCTAGTAGTTGTCGTTCGCCTTTTGGCTTTAGATAGCGCTAGTATGGACTTGTGCTCCCAGTACCGTCAAGTATATAAAGGGAGACCCCTCTAGGTTGCAATCATTTTATCCATAGGAAGCCAAGTCTACCACCTTGTAACCGTGTTACACCAAGCACAACATTCGGGGAGACTACTTTCATGTACGTTAAGTCCTTGGTCATTTCTCTTTCATTTGATCACCAAGGTGTATATGGCATTTCACGGAAACCTTGTACACCCTTTTGCTTAGAGTACCCAAGTAGTCATTTTGATCTTTTCGTGACTCTTTAAAAAGGAGAAGAGATCATCGAGCACTTGTCCTTTCACGCTCATTTCAAATTGAAAGTGACTAGAGTCATCTTTTGCCTATTTCTTGACTCTTAAAACATGAAACAATGAATTTTGGTTTCAGTGTCATAAAAATAAATCACCTACAATTACACACCCATTAAAAGTTTTGTTACTTGGCCTGTTCTTGTTTTCTTTAGTATTTGATCTTGGAGCCTTCAATTGGTTACCTCTTTTCCTTCCTGTTTTGATATACAGTCAAAGTGGCAGAACCTCTAGTTTCGTCGTCCTCACTGCCTCCTAGTGGTAGTTCTTTCCCGGACGTTTCTTTTGAAACCCCTCAGTTCACTAGGTTTGTTGAGTTTTCGCAGCCTATTCTCCTGTCTATCCAACCCCTTGCTACTCGATCTCCGCTTGATGAACCGTTTGAGTTCAATTGGCCTCCTTCAAGTGCTTGGTCTAGTTTCGGGGAAGAAGGAGAATTTCCTCCTCTTACGCTAGGATCACCATTTATTGCTGCTGCGATACCTCCTAGTCCCCGTACTCTTTTCAAAGATCTTACGGCAGAGTCTGATATGGATTCCTCGAGTCTAGTTGGTAGTGAAGATATGACTGTTTCCTTAGGATAATATCACCTTTTTCTCGAAGATCTCCCCTGTGTCTCTATTCTTCTCCACCATCGGTGTCACTTCCACTCGGATATAGGTCGTTGAGTCAGATTATGTATGGTGTTGCTTCCATAGCACAACCCATCACAATAACTCCTCCTTAGAGTTTGGTTCTACCTTCGTTAGGGCTATCACCTTCGACTCTTGGTTCGTCGGTTACTGTTACATCTATTCCAGTCCAACCGACAGTCTGTGTGGCTTCTAGTTCAGTTTCCACTACTCCTGTGATTCCTGGCGGTCTTAATTTTGAAGAATATCTGTTGGTTGTTCAGCAGCAGAGTTCTCAGGGTTTTCAGCAGTCCTAAGCTCCTAGAGATTCTCGTTTCCATCATTATGATGCTATTGGTAATCCCGTATATGTATATCTGCACCATTATTATGTGTATGGTAGTTCGGTCTATTTGCCTCCTATTGATCCTTATCATACTGTTTATGATCCTTATCAAAATGTTACTCATTTGGGACCTACCTTGCCCATGCAACCCTCTGGCTTACAAGGATAACCCTCTCAAGGACAACCTTTGCCTTAGCAGGGCCCTGCTTCTGGTCCACAGGGACAACCATACGGTCCACAAGGCCAACCTTTATAAGGGAAACCTTTGGTCCAACATGGACAACCCTTCGGTTTTTCGGGTCAGCTTATGAATCAACCACGACTGTCTTTTGGTCCTAGGGGGAAAATTTATCCACCACAGGGACAACCTGTTGCACCTCAATCATAGCCACACATTCAGTATGGCCCAAATATTGTGCAACCAGGACAACCCTATGATCTGTCTCCGGGTCAACCTAGTTATCAGGGACAACCTGGTCTATCACAACCATCAGGCCAACCTTTCCCACAAGGACAACCCGGTGGTCCTCAATATCTAATTCAACAGCCATTTCAACCAGCTCAGCAGTTGTTTCAACCTGCCCACCAACAGATTCCTTCGGTTCCACAGCCGGTTCTATCTGTTTACCCAACTCAGCTTGGTCAACTTGCTCAACCGCAGGACGCTTACTACCCTCAAGTTTCATATCAAACGGTATATAGTGTGCCCCATATTCCTTACCCTCAATATCGACCTATATATCATCAACCTCAAAGCCATGCTTACATTCCACAGCAGAATCCTTATGCTACTCAACAAGGACTTCCATGGTCTACTTCGACTCAATATCCTGGTCCTCAACCCCAGTATCAACCGAATTATCCTGCTTCTAATCCCTATGATCCGAATCCTTCGGGACAGAATATATGGGGATAGAATCCCGCTCGGACTGGGTGGAATGTACACACAGGTCCTTATCAAAGACCTACGATGACTTTTAATACTCAATTACCATTTCTTGCTACGTTGGAACAACTCGATTTGTCAAAGTTGATGAATGATCCTATTCTTCATAACCCGTATTGGCCTTTGGTTCCGACCAAGATTCCCGATGATTGTCCTAAATTTGAGGGTACGCCTAGCAAAGACCCCCAAACACATGTTATGACTTACCACTTGTGGTGTTCTTCTAACTCTTGGGTTGACGATTCTATTCGACTTCGTCTTTTCCAGCGAACTCTTATTGGTGTAACTGAAAAGTGGTACATCGAGCTGTCTCATGGAGTTTTTCAAGATTTCAATTCCTTAGCCATGGAATTCCTTACACATTTTTAGTTACCGATCCACTATGAGACCGGGACGCATCTCCTCACTTCATTGAAACAAGACCGAGCTACTCATATCTCAGATCATATTCATGAGTGGTGGCGTTGTCGTCACATGATCAAATTTGAGATTCTTGATTAGCTTCTGACTCATTTGTTCACGACCTCCTTTTCAATTAGATTGCCAAAGACATAGCTATGGGAGAATGTGTAACCGAGGAACAAGCCATTGCTTACGCCCAGTACCTTGATCTTGTGTACTCTCAGTCCGACGCATTATATGATATCTTGCCTGATGCTCCTCGACCTGGAACTTCTAAACCACCAGCGACTCCATCCGTTGATGGTATTATTGGTTCTGTATCTTAGACTTCTCAGAAGTCTTCTTCATCCAATTCTGGGAAGCATAAGTCCACTTCTTCCAATAATGTTGCTTCTTAGCCAACTTCAAATTCTGGCAAACCCGCAGAAGTGAATGTCGTTCAGGAAAATCCTACGGATAACACTTCTAAAGGTAAGAAGAAGGGTAAAGGTAAGGCCAAAGTTGATACCCCGAAACAGGATTCTTTGAAACCTCGTTCTGCTGATAGTTCTCAACGCAAACTGAAGTATCCTTGTTTGATTTGTGATGAAGAGCACTTCACCAAGGACTGTCCCAGATGGTTTGAAGTGAGTTGATTTCTCAAAGGCACCCAAGGAGTTCTAATCATTCTTAAAGAACCTTTCCCAACTCAGCAAACCCAGATGGTAGAGCAACCTCAGTCCTCTTCCCCCTTTGGCTCTCAGGTGTTCATGATGAACGGTTTTGCACCTGTTTCCATTGCTACTTGATCGAAAGATTATTATGGCTCGCGTTAGGCAGCAGGGAAGGAGTTCGCTAATGGTACTCCTCCTTCGCCAACTTCTGGCCCTCTTGAGATTGAATGGCCTAGCGCCGAATCCGTTGTATGACCACCTTCCAAAGGTGTACTCCGTATGTCTTCTTACAATCCTAATGCCTATGCCGCTTAGCATTACAGTATTGTTGAGGATTTGGCTCAGGTGCCGTCTGCTATGTATGCTCTAGAAGTACTTCAGAGTTGTCCGTCTTAACGGAAGGCTTTGTTATCTACAATAGGTGGGGTCGATCCTGCCGATACTAGCCTTCTCGCTTTCGATTTAGAGAATTTCGTCCCGGGACTTCCGCACCAAATTGCGCTCATTATCCAAGTTTGTATAAATGGTTTGAATATACACCAAGCAGTTGTGGACGAGGGTGCATCTACCTATGTCATGTTGTCTGCTTGTTGGAAAGCCATTGGCTCTCCTGCTCTCACTTCTTCACCCAATGCTCTAGAAGCATTCGAAGGAAGAGATTTGAAACCTCTTGGTGTTATCGCTAGTTTGTCGATTACATTGGAAGGGAAAACAATCAATGTCGAGGTTCAAGTCATTGACGCTAAACTCAATTATAATCTTCTCCTCAGTCATAGTTGGAATCATGCTATGCTTTGTGTTCCGTCCACTCTCTTTTTTGTTTTGAAATTCTCGCACGAAGGAAAGATTATTACTGTTGATCAGTTGTATTTTTCCACTTCTACTTCCGAGAACAACGTTCCATATGTGGATCAAATTCCTACTCCCTACGAGAGCATAGGGCCAGGCATTTTCAAGGATCCTACCCTCATGGGTGTTTTTGCCCTTCCACCACCAAATACTGTTCATGTCAACATGATTTCTCGCACTGATGACCCATGGGTTATACCTTCCCCTGAACAGATTGATTCCTTTGGAGATTCGATGTCGTTGAGTCTAACTGATATTGATTATTGTGAACTCATAGCAGCTTCGGATCCTCCGCCTTCTAATTGTGCTCCGTTGAGCATGTCTCTTGACATTTATTCTTAATCCCCTTGGCTTGGTGATTCTAATTCACCTAATCCTTTGAAAGAAGTGTTTCCCTTCGATGAGGCCATCGTGGAAACCATGTCTCTTAAAGATCTCCCGTGGGACGATGGTCACCATCGTTCCTCGTTTCTGCCAAGTCTCGGGGTCATGTCTACTTGTCTTGAGCGGTTGCTTCTCAGGTTCCCTCTCCTCTGCTTCAAACACCTATTTAGATACATGAAGTATTTTCGAAAGGTAACTTGAGCAACATTACACAGATGATGCCTATTGACATTTCCGTTAAACCGGGAATCGTCGAGAACATCCATCTCGGGGTCACTTGTTCTTCAGATGAAGGACAAGTTTATACTAGCCTTTTCTGCGAGTTCCATGATGTATTTGCATGGTCCTACGAGGAAATGCCTAGAATTGATCCTAGCATCGTGGTACATGAGATTCCTACCTACCCTGATTCGAAACCTGTTCGCCAGCATCTTCGTCCGGTGCATCCTAGGAAAGCTGCTGCCATTAAGGCTGAAGTTGAAAAGCTTCTTAAAGCTGGTTTCATTTATCCGATTCCATTGACAGAATGGGTTTCTAATAATGTTCCTGTATATAAGAAATGGGGCACTATTCGTGTTTGTGTTAACTATTGTGATATCAATCGTGCTTGTCCTAAGGATAATTATCCTACTTCCTTAATCGATCAAATCATTGACGAATGTGCCGGGAGTGAGATTTTTTCCCTCATGGATGGTTTTTCTGGATATAATTAGATTAACATTCTCCCGAATGATCAACACAAAACTGCCTTTATCTGTCCTTGGTGTACCTTCACATATAAGAAGCTTCCTTTTGGTTTAAAGAATGCTGGGGCTAAATCTCAGCGCATGATGTCCTATGCCTTTCATGATATTTGACACATCGTGCAGCCTTATCTGGATGACCTTATAGCTCATTCAGCTAAGCGTAGGGATCATCTTGATCATCTTCATCATATTTTTCTTCATTGTAGATGCTACAATATTCGGTTTAATCCACGCAAGTGCGTCTTTTGTGTTGATTTCGGTAGAATCTTAGGGTTTATCGTGTCTAAAGATGGAATTCACCTCGATCCTCTCAAGTTTGAGGCTATTGTCAATCTCCCCTCTCCCTCCTCATTGCATTAGTTGCAGAGTCTACAAGGGAAGGCTAATTTTCTACGTCGTTTTATACCTAACTATGCTTAAGTAGCTAAAGGATTCACATGATTGTTGAAGCAAGGCGTACCTTTCTATTGGGATGAAATCGCTCAGAAATATTTTGATGCATTGAAAACATTGCTTTTCAATGCTCCTCTACTCCGCCCTCCAAATTATCATCGTGATTTTCCCTCTATTTAGTTGCCGCTTTCAACACGATTGCTATGGTTTTGGTAAAAGACGATGATGACTATCACGAGAATGTTATCTATTACTTGTCTCATAACCTTCTCGACCCAAAAACATGTTATGCTCATGTCGAGAAGTTAGCGTTAGCTTCAGTTTAGGCGGTCCAGCGTTTTCGTCCTTATATTCTTTTGCGTACTGTGACTGTGATTTCTGATTGCAAACCTATGAAATACATATTGTCTCGACATTTGCTGGGGGGAAATACTTGAAGTGGATTGTCATCCTCCAAGAGTTTGATTTGGAATTTACTGCTGCCAAGTCTAAGAAATCATTGGTCTTTGCTAATTTACTTTGTTCTCTCCCTTCTGACTCCGCTCCTTCTCGTTCCGAGTAGTACATTCTTGACGATTCGATTTTCTTGATTAGAACCCTTGATCCTTGGTACGGTGATATCATTGTCTATCTCCAGACTTCCTCTTTTAGATTTGAATTGACGAAGGATGCCCGCCGACGTATCCATCATCAGTCACAACCTTATAGTATAGTTGGAGATACCCTTTATCGCATCGAAGTCGATTTCATACTCTGTCGATGTTTGACTCTTGAGGAGGTTGAGAAAGTCTTGAATTATTTTCACAGCGGTGCCTATGGTGGTCACATGTCTGGTTATGCTACTGTACAAAAAATTCTTCGTGCTGGTTATTTTTTGCCTTCTATTCTTAAATACTGCAATATCGCGGTTCGTAAATGCCATGATTACCAGATTTACCAACGCAAGATGCGTGCACCGCCTATTCCTCTTCACCCTATCATTACCGTTGGTCCCCTTGCGAAGTGGGGCATCAATTTTATGATGTGTAACCCTCACTCGGCTGGGGGGCATGCCTATATTACCGTAGCCGTGGACTACTTCACCAAATGTGCCGAAGCAATGCCTACACTTGCCGCTGACGGTAAAAAAGCTGCTCAATTCATATTCAATCACATCATTTCTAGGTTTGGTGTCCCTCAAGCCATCATTAACGATCATGGTTCTCATTTTTGGCATTATATGGTGGCACAATTGACTTCTAAGTTGGGTCTGCATCACGACAGCTCAGTTACGCCGTACTACCCTCAGGTCAATGGCCAAGTTGAAGCTGTAAACAAAGTTCTTGTCACCATTATTAAACGTACAACTGGGATCCAAAAATCCAATTGGCATCTCATGTTATTTTCGGCTCTTTGGGCATACCGAACCTCAGTTAAGAATGCAACTGGGTTCACTCCTTTGCAGTTGGTATATGGTCTGGAAGCCACTCTTCCGATTGAATATGAAATACCTTCGCTCAAGTTGGCTATTGAATTACTGCCAAATAATTCACCAGAAGAAGAGCGTCTCCTTTATTTAGAAAGGCTGGATGAAACTCGCCGCTTTGCTGCTTTGGTTATCGAGGCACAGAAGAAGCAAGTCAAAGCTCATTTTGACCAGTCAGTTTCCCCTCGTTCCTTCGTTGAAGGAGATCTCGTCCTCCTGTATGACCAAGCTCATGACAAGCTGGGGGTAGGAAAATTTCAACCCATGTGGCATGAGCCCTACATCGTTAAACGTGTATTGCAGAATGGGGCCTATGAGCTTGTTGATTACGAAGGTCATCCTCTTGAACAGCCCAGAAATGGGTTGTATCTCAAAAAATATTATGCATGAGGCATTCATGCGTAATTGGTGTACATAAGTGTTGTTTTCATTTTTTTACATGTTTTTGGTTTGGTGTGATTTATGAGCGTTTTGCTGCTTATTGGGTCTTGCTTATTGTGCAGATGTCTATTACCCCTTATGTCAGTTTCTTGGATGATGCTTCCCGCAGTACCAAGAATTTGTCTTCAGCAGCTTGGGTAATTTATAATCCTGCTGGTGAGTTGATAGATCTGCAAGGTATTTGTTTGGGATGCACTACAAACAATGTCGCTGAATATAACGCTGTCATTGAACTATTAACCAAGGCAATCAACCTCGGCATACACACATTGCTTGCAAATCTTGATTCACAGCTTGTCGTTCTACAACTCAATTTTCATTATTCAGTTAGAAATCCGCACATTCTGAGATTGTATTTACGTATTTGTTTGTTGGAAAGACATTTTGATTTTATTACATATCAACATGTTTCTAGATGAACGAATGCATTAACTGATATAGTGGCTAACATTGTATTAGATAGACATTTGCGTAATTTGTAAAAACATCATCATATGTAAAATATCCATGTAGGAAAATATATATATATATATATATATATATATATATATATATATATATATATATATATATATATATATATATATATATATATATATATATATATATATATATATATATATATATATATATATCAAATGTTTGCATCAGTGTGCATAATAACTTCAAAAAATATGCATTTTTCTGTTACATCCTAAGACATCACGTCTCTCAAAATTTTCAGATAAAACCTAGGTGTCTAATTGGCATGATGCTCATGGTAGCATGTCACTGCCCGTACAAGCCACCTTAGCAAGCAGTGAATTCGGCTAGGCACCCCTATAGTATGCCTCTGATCAGGGAAAATTTTAGGAGCTAATATTCGCAAGTGGGCTAATTTTTCATGTTTTTTCCAAAAAAAATATTCGTGAATTTCCATTTTTACAAAGAATGATTCGCCCAAATTTTATAGTATAAAATTATTTTACCTTAAAAATCGCCAAATGTTTATAGAGCCTATATAAAATTATTAGAAATTTGAATATTTTTATAAACATATCGCCAAACATTTTATAGTTTGCATATTAAGGACTACTAAGATTCGCCAAGGTTTCTAAACCTTAATATAATTTTCCACCTTTAAAATTTT